>DWNR01001114.1:0-16155 GCA_018250455.1 Polygonus leo
AATAACACTCTGTTTTCTTTCTATGTTGGCAAATATTCGCATGTGCTAGTGTGTATTCTGTTGGTGCAATGAATTAATAAATAAATAAAAAATAAGAGCCAAACGTAATCGGCAGCGCTGAAACAGCGACGGGATATTAGATTTTTTTTTAGATCTATACCTACGATACGATATATACGATAAGGCAGACGGGCTACCTGATGGTAAGTAGTCACCGTCGCCTATGGACATTTGCAGCACCAGAGAGATCGCCAATGCATCGCCGGCTTTGGAGGAGAGCTCTTTTCGCGCCTTTTCGTATTCTCTTATTCTTAATAAGCAATACTAGCGCCGCTTGTTGTAGAGTGGCTTAAACTGGAACTGTATAAATTGGATTAATAATCGATTTATTTGCAAAATCGATTTATTGGAGTAAATTTACGATTTATTGCAATAATATTACGATTATTGCGAAAATCGATTTATTGCAATCCCTATTCATCTTAAGTCACGCAACGATGAATACGGCTAAGCGCAGTGTTGAGCTCGACTTCGTTCATTAAATCGAGTTACTTGTGAGTTCGTTGTCGAGTCCAGTGTTGACATTATTTTTTACAGAATAGCACGGCAGCTAACGTATACCGAAAGCGAAAGGAACTTCATTTCGACCGGGGTTCGATAGACCTCTCTTCGTTTTTGATATGTCCGATTGTATAACTGGACGACAACATTTGTACGATGTTCTCTTTTCTAGTTTTGATTAGCAGAGCTTTGTGGGCAGCGCAGATTTAAGCTTCACTTCCGCGTTTTGTAATGAATTTTATTTTATTTCTAGAAATTTTCTCGTGTATTGTATTATTTTGTCTTATTTTATGCTATTGTTTTTTGACTTCTTATTGTACAGTATAGTTATTGAAGAACATGGTATCGAATCGCATACGTCATGATTAGAGCATTTTTTTAATCGTCTTAAGGTAGCAAAAGCATTCTGTCTACCTGTTGGTAAGTGGTCACTGTCGCCCATGGACATTAATGATCATCCCCGAGTTCGATAGTATCATACTTTAGGTTGACCACAGATGCATGGCTACCATTGAGGACTAAGATGTACGCCTCACGTTAAAGTATAGCCGGCAACCACGCCTCTCCAAACCAAAGCACAATAATTTACGGAGGATTATGAGGGTGGCGGTAATGCCTGACATTATGAAATTAAATGAAATAAAATATTTAGCGTCAGGCATTACTTTATTACTAGAATTACCCCAGAATTATACGAACATCACCATCTGCTCCGAATAGCTTGAAACAGAACTTTACTGTCTCACTCTCTATTTTAGTAAAAGAAGGGATGAAAGTTACTCGGACGAATTCCTGGAAAATTTACTCTTACATACATACATACATACATATATATCTTCACTCCAAATCCCTAACGGGGTAGAGTATCGAGTGCTAAATGACACGGTTAAATTTACTCTTCAGGTACATAAACCCAGCATCGATATACCAGGTCTTTTGTAATAGATTTCATAGCTCATTTACCAGCAAAGACGAGACCTGGAACCAATTGAGCAAACTATGCTCAATCAACTTGAAAATCTCCAATATTATTTCAATGAGTGTACGCGGATCTAAGGGACTTGTTCGGGTGACGACGTTAGCGATATAAAGCTATATAATTATATAGCAGCAAAATATTAATTTTTTGTTGCTTTTATCGATTGCTTTTAAATTATGTAGTTGTTATTTATGTTTTAACTTTTCTTTATTACTATTTGTGGTCTGTATTAGAAAGTATCACATATACAAAACATGTTAAGTATCAGTAAAGTACAATAAAGTGAAGATGCATTTTTATATGTATAAAGGTAGCAAACCATCTGGCAAGTGGTAACTGCCATACATTTGTAACCAATCTAAATACGATAGAATCACACTTAAATTTGACTTCAGATACAATGCTACCCCCGAAGGCTGAGATATTGGCCTTGTATGTAAACTGTAACCATGCTAATCCAAAACGATAAATGTATTGTTTCTCAGAGGATTATAAGGAAATCACGCACAAATACTGTGTGTGATTGTTTATCGTATATATGTAGCAAACGAGCATGCAGTCCACCCGATGATAAGTGGTCACTGCCGCCCATGGACATCAGTAATCATCCCCAACGATTAAATCATACCTCAGTTTGATCACAAATGCGTTGCTACCCCTAAGGACTAGATGTTCGCCTCGTGTTTAAGTATAGCTGGCAATCACGCCTCTCCAAGCCAAAACACAATAATTGCTACACGGAGGATTATGAAGGTGACGGTGGTACCTCCCCGGTTGAACTACATGAGTTCTACCACCTGGTTAATTGAATATAACTGAATAATTGTTATGCCACAAAATCAGCCAGCAAGTAAGACTTGGAGTTTTTTATATTCAAACACTTTCAACTTAGGTGAGGTGGCGCCACAGGTCGTCGGTTACTAGACATCGGATTTTGTTTGGTTAAAAACATGTTGAAAAATGGGCACCTGTATCTTGTTTTCCCACCACTCACTCACTAAACAGTAGATGGCCTTCATTACTATTTAATGTTATTTTATTATGATATAATATTAATATAAGCAATTTTATAGCATTATAAACTAATATTATTAGTACCGGTACGGCTTTTGCTGACCGAAAAGCAGCCCGGGTAAAAAGATTCACGTTGAGGCCCGAATACCCCCCCCCGCCCATTTACCACTTCTGGAGGCCCACAGCCGCAGTCTCGGTAATGACGGTCGGACGTCCAGTCATTCATTCATCTTGTTTTCCGAGAATAGATTGTGTAAGGTTTAAATTATTTTTAATATTATCTGGTATAATGATGTATGTAATATGTAATATGGCGTGTTTGTATGAGGAGAGTTATGAACGTGGAAAAGCTTTGGCAAGTATGCCAGAACCGTGCCATTTGGCACTCGATACTCTCTGCCTACCCTGTTAGGAATTTGGCGTGGAATGTGTGTGTGTGTGTGTATGGTATAATGATTTTTTTGAAATCTATAAAACTCGGTAAGTCAAGTCATTCTGCATTAATCTGTGGTTAAGTATTTTTGGCGGGAAACCGTCGGTCGGTCAGGGCATTCTGCGTTTATCTGTGGTCGACCACTTTTGTAAAGAAACAAAAGAGGATCGAGGGGAGAGATAATATATATTGATTGTTGGATCTGATTGCTTGTTAATAAAATATATTAATGAATTCTAGAGAATAATAGTAATGCATATAATAGGAATAAGAATAATATCGCTTAATTCTAAAGACATTAATACGTGGAACTGTGTTAATTGTAAAGAAAGGTGAAGTGTGGCATGGAATGTGCAAAATAAACTTATCTAGTATTATCACTGGAGTTTTAATGGAGTAAATCCTATAATTGTAAGAAAAATTGCTAAGGAGTTTTATTATGGATTCTAATATTATAAAGCTGTAAAGCTGAAGAGTTGGTTTGTTTGTTTGCTTGAACGCACTAATCTCAGGAACTACTGGTCCGATTAAAAAAACCTTTCAGTGTTAGATAGCTCATTTATCGAGGATGGATATAGGCTATATATTATCACGCTAAGACCAATATGAGCGGAGTATCAAGATGTTGCAAAACGGGTAAAATTTGACCCAATCTCTCTTGGGTGTGTGACGTGACGCAAAGGACCTAGCGCGGGTCAGCTAGTTTTACATAATATTATGAAAATATTTTTTGTTTTTTAAGCGTTATTTTTATATAAAATCGCTTATAGTACACAGTGAGATATATTCCTCCATAATGAACTAAATCGAATTCAAACTGTACAATCATTATTCAAATTATGCTAAACAAGTGCTTTCGGGAATAAATTAAGGATCCCCTTTGTATTATCAAACCACTGAGTTTGGTAGATAATACAAGGATTATTAAATCAATGTCTGACAATTAAGGAATATTTTTGGGTGGCCTACTAGAATATTTGGTCAAGTGCGAGTCGAGTGTATACGAAAGGGAGAGCCCTCGACAGTTGACATTTTTTAAAAGGACCTTTTAAAAGTATCTAACATGTACTTATATTTTTAGTTACTACGGTAGCTGTGATGTATATTTTTTATTTTAATGATAGATATATTTATATGATAGATAGCAAACGAGTATGCACTTCACCAGCCAGCCACTTAGCCAGGTGGTAGAACTCGTTTGGTTCGACCGGGGACGTACCACCGCCACCCGCGTAATCCTCCGTGAAGTAATTATTGCGTTTCGGTGTAGAGAGGCGTAGTTATCGACTATTCTTACGAACGAGACGAACATCTTAGTCCTCAGGGGTAGTAAAGGATCTGTGATCAAATCAAGCTATGATTTAATCGTACTTGGGGATGATTACTGGGCTGATTATTCCATGGGCGGTCCATGGGTACGATTAAACCAAACTTGGGAATTATTACTAATATCCATGGGCGGCAGTGACCATTTACCTTCAGGCAGACTGCATTCTCGTATGCTACCTTCCTTCGAAAAAAAAAAACAAAATACGATTTAACCGTACCTGGGGTTGTACACAGATGTATGCTTATAATTTCATGATCTTTAGTTGCTTAATTAGACGTAAAAGTATAACAAACAAACTTACATTCACATTTATAATACTATTTGAGATTTTAAACTCGAAAATATATGAAAACTAGCTTAAGCTCGCGACTTCGTCCGTGTAGAAGTCGAAAACCCCTTGGGGGTAAAATTTCGAAAAATCTTTTCTGAGTGCTCACTTAGATCATGAACCCCTGTACCAAATTTCATTTCGTTGATATGTCAGTCAGTTAATCAGTTTTGCCTTTTATATATGAAAATTGAACGTAAAAAACTTAGAAGACTTGCTTATACATCTAAACTATTTTCAATGAGGGTTTTTATAACAAAAACTTCTATTATGAACAATTTACCGACACAAAACGCTTTGTAATCAAGAGATAATGAGGAAAATTAATTTAACTTTCCCGTAATTGGCGCGCTTTCCATCACATTGAATGGAATGTGAAAACAATTTTATTAGTATTAAAAACATAAAGTTAAGATATATTTTTGTTAGTATATTGATGTTTTAATTTGAAGTACTTTATTTATTGTATATATCGCACGCTTAATATTAAAGTGTCCGAATCCAAAAATTGCTTAAAATTAGTTACATACACAGTAATATTTATTTCAGCGATATCTTCATAGATAGATTCAGATTTATTAGCGCTATTTCATAATTGGATTCTGTTTCATAATAGTGCTGACAAACCTGAATCTATCTATGAAGATATCGCTCAAGATAAGGGTTACTGTGTATCTAACTCATTTTGAGTAATTTTTGGATTCGGTCACTTTAATACTAAGCGTGCGATTTGTTCTACATAATAAAATCTAATAGTTTACAGATAACGAACTTATAAAAATTAATGGCTTTCTATGACAGTAAATATTTTCACCTGATGATCTATCATAAGTTATGATAAGTTACCGGCCCTATCATAACATTTCCAATAAATGATTTATAGGTTAGGTAATAGTTATAGTACATTCAACTTTGAACCGACCACCATGTCTGTCAACGCTTTAATTTATTTATAATATCTATTTACAGAAAATATGCAAGTCGGTAGTGGTTAGGGGGTGGTGGGAGGTGGTGGGAGGTGGTGACAAGTCGATAATGTAGTGGTGTCGTTTCATATCATATTCAGCGGGTTATATTGCATTTACATTTATTTTATCGTTTAAAGATAGCAAACGAGCATGCAGTTCATCTGATAGTAATTGGACACTGTCGCCCATGGACATTAGTAATCAACTCTGAGTACGATTAAATAGTACCTTAGGTTGACCCCACATGCGTTGCTACCCTTGAGGACTAAGATGTTCGTCTCGTGTTTAAGTTTAGCCGGCCAAGCCTCTCCAAAGCAAAACACAACAAATTGCTTCCTATGGATTATGAGTGTGGCGGTGGTACTTCCCCGGTCGAACTACATGAGTTCTACCACCTGGCGAATATTCTTAGACGGATATTATTAGGGTACATAACACCATATAAAAGTTTGTTGTGGACAAAAATAGGTCAAAGTATATTTAGCAGGTCAGTATGAATATATGTATGCATTCCATGATACTTTATGCAAATTAGAATTTTCAGTCAATCGGATGAGGATGCAAGCACGAATTTGAGGTTGTTTAACTGATGGGTTATAAAATCGTCTGCAATATACGTACTTACAATTGTATATTTTACACGATACACAATTTTACATCTCTTTTCAAAATCAGTTTAGGAAAACATCATAGGAATACTTCCACGCCTAAGAGATTGCAAAAAAAAAATCGAGAATATGTGTACCACTAGGCTAGCGCGATTGACTATGGCCTTAATCCTTCTCAATGCGAGAGTACCCCCCGTGCCCAACAGTGGGACAGTAATAGGTATCACCTTTTACATGTATATTTTGCAGATGTTTCAAGATCTTTTCCTCACTCATAATCACAATCACACCAATTCCTTTCATAATAAAAAAATCCAAAAAAAAGCATTTGTTATGAGGGCTTAAGTAAAGAGAAACAGCCCAGTGACAGAACAAAGTCTTTCCAACAGAATTCTATAAAAGAAAGGAAAGTCCTAAGTTCTGTAGATGCAGTCAAAAACTGTTCCATTGAGCTATCACTATTTTTCTAATAAACATTTGTATAATCGAGCGTCTTGTCTTCACTTGCTAGTCTTCTAGCTTCATAATAATTTGTTACTTAATGGTAGAAATACAAGTGACGATTCCAGTTATTCTTTTTTTTATATCGAAGCCTAGCGATAATACAGATGGGCTATCTGTTGGTAAGTAGTCACCATCGTCTGTGGATATTTGCAGCACCAGAGGGTCCGCCAATGCATCGTCGGCTTTGGAGGAGAGCTCTTTTCGCGCCCTTTGTTTATTCACTAACTTAGCTATATAATAATATGTTGCTTTGCTGTAAATAAGAGTGGTACTCTTGGTAATTTACTAAATAGCTTTATAATAATGTACCTACTGCTTGTCGAAAGAAATAAGGGTAACAAATCGCTGTTACTTCTGTTCATGCTTCAGCTTGCTTTAATAAAACCTTTTGTTTGAGGATAGAAATCAGAGTGAGGTATCACTGTTCTTCCGTATTATCATGACTTCTTTTATCATTAACCAATTCAGCTTTCGAATTATTGCTGCTTACCGGTATGAATAGTGGAAACACTATCTATTTACCAAACCAGCTTTACAACAATTTAGTTGCTTTACAGTAGAAAAAGGAGTGACAAATCACTCTTGCTTATTTTCCAACCTGGCTATACAATACTTTCACTTTTTATCAATATAGCTCAGAAATGCTTCTATTCCTCAAAATATGTTTGTAGTGTCAAGCTGTTCTATTTTGTTTGTATAATTACCTTATTAACTTTTAAATTTATTACAGATTGAAATACCTTGTCCTGTATCACGAATCTTCGAGTAGAAAACAAAGAGTTCATGTCTCAGCATTTCTATGATAAGTAGGTAAGCAAACAGATTCCATGTTCAAATTAAAACACACACGCACACACATACCCACACACACAAACTCATCCACACACCCACACACACACCCATCCACACACCCACACACACACCCACACTCACTCACACACACGCGCGCTATCATAATCCCAAATGCTCTTTCGGAAAACGGTACAACTACACAAACGCATCTGAATATTGTTGGAGAAATTTGATTGATGGTAGTAAAACCAAAAACCTAAATTGGTACAAGAATAATACATTAGTAGTAGAATCTATAACAATCTTCCTATCTGATCAGATAGCCTGACGGTATTCCGCAGTAAGTGAAAATAAAATAATAGATCCAGAAAGTTACCCTTTCTTAATTGACAAACATTTAACACGGTAGCTTACACACATACACAACAATAACTATTTTCTTTATTACATACATACATACATACATATCTTCACGCCAAATTCCTAACCTGGTAGGCAGAGAGTATCGAGTGCCAAACGGCACGATTCTGGCATACTTGCCTAGCTTCTTCCACTTTCATAACTCTTCATACAAACACGCCGATTTCGGAGACTCGACACCTCCTTCAGACAGCAAAGATCAATTTGATCATGAAATGTCAGTATGGGTCTCCCTCGGTATAGTCTCTCAGTTCCTGATAACGTCGCTTTTCTCAACTAATCCCCCATTTGTGAAGTCTGATTTCTCCATTTTGAAACAAGTACAGTAGTAATTTGTATTTACCAGATTGACCAAAACATTAGTTATGTGCTATTTATTCAGCATTTAATTTATTTTTATGACTGTCCTCTACGACTATTTTTAAGCAAGATGTGTCATTGAAAAAAAAAATGTGGATCTGATTACTACCAAACTTACAGGATCACTTGCTAGGCTCATCTGAAGATTCCCTGAAAATTTCATCGAAACCGGTCCAGCCGTTTCGGAGTCTAAAGGGAATACACATACTCGTACGTACGTAACCTAATCCTTGAACAGCAATAGGCAATAAACCTGAATGTCAAGTCAATTAAAAGAAATAAATTACTTTTTATCGTATAAAGGTAGCAAACCAGCATGCAGTCCACCTGATAGTAAGTGATCACTGCCGCCCATGGACAACAGTAATAATCCTCAAGCACGACTAAATCATACTGAAGTTTGATCACAGACGCGTTGCTACCCCTGAGGACTGAGATATTCGCCTCATGTATAAGTATAACCGGCAACCACGCGTCTCTAAACCGAACCGCAAGAATTGCTTCACGAAGGATTATGAGGGTGGCGGTGGTACCTCCCCGGTCGCACTAGACGAGTTTCATCACCTTTCATCTATCCACTTCCATTGCTAAATGCTAAATATTTTGTTGCATTAATATTAAAAAAGAGCGCTATGTTGTTTGACACAATAACATGAGGAGTATTGGAAATTCCATGCGAGGTATACTCGTATAAAGTACTCTCCAAAAATTTAATTCTGCTCATTATTTGTTACCAGTATTATCTCTGATAATAACCGTTAATTAATTTCAATGCCTGTATTAATTATGTGCTATGTTTAATTTTCACGGATTAGCAAAAACTATGTGCTAATAACCAATGCCAAGCATTTGTTTTTACAGGTGATAGAACTGTGTAGTTCGACCGAGGAGGTACCACCGCCACCTTCATAACCCTCCGAGTAGCAATTTATTGTGTTGCGATTTGGAGAGGCATGGTTGCCGGCTATACTTAAACGCGAGGCGAACATCTTAGTCCTCAAGGGTTGCAACGCATCTGTGGTCAACCTCTAATATGATTTAAACGTACTCGGAGATGATCACTAATGTCCATGGGCGGCAATGGCCACTTACCATCAGGTGGACTGCATGCTCGTTTGCTACCTTAAGACGATAAAAGAAAAAAATATTGAATTGAATATTATGATATCAGTATAACATAGTCTATGAACATCCGAATATTTATACCTATATATGAAGCGAACAATATCTATTACTTAGATTAGTGTTAAGTGTATCAAATTCAAACTCCACCATGGGCAAAACCTTTTTATCGGGAGAAAACCCATGCCCAGCAGTGGGACAATAATTGTTTGTGAAGATGTTGATTGTAAGTGAGTAAAATATGATGGCGCCAAAAGCTGGCAGTGGCCCGAATCTTGGTTAAGTCATGGTTTAGATTAAATACCGATTTTGTTAGGTTTTTTCTATAATTGAGCCAAAGTCAGCCAAATATAATATGTCCACCAAATCTTTCTGTTTTTGATGCTTAATTTGGTTCTGATAAAGAGTTAATGATGAATATAGGTTGCATAACATGAAATATCGGCGTGTCGTGTCGTACGGTGTAAATAGCCGTTCACTTGATAAAATATTTTGCGCGAAACTGCATACAATAAATTTATTTAGATAGGATTACTACGCCTGTTACTAGCTAGTACTTAGACATGTGTAATTAATTGTGTTTCGTTTATATGTGTTATTGATCGCTTAGTTACAATAAGAGGTCATGAAAAATGTCTCGTTTCCAAATTTATGTTCTAACTAATATCCTTTTGTATCGTTGGAGTATAGTATTCAGGGCTTTGCCAGCAATATTATTTCATGTTATATTAGTTTCAGCAAAAGCACGAGGGTTACTTTAGAATATCTCCCCCTCTTAGTTATTTTAAAAGGTTTATTCAACTATATTGACACGTGTGAACGATTTACGCGCTCCATACCACCCACAACATTGTACATTTTGCAGTTATAAATAAAATGTACCTACGACATGTTTTGATGTCGATGTTTGTTTACCATGTTGACTTTAGTTTTCATACCTGACCTTTTCTAACATAGAAAAGTAGTACAGTATGTATTATTTTTCTTTTGCTCATTGTAGGTATCCTAAGCAAATAAATACATTAATTTACGGGATAATTATACGATACAATTATTTACAGACATAGCCGCTAGACCACATATTATTGTGAGTTTCATAAATTAAGGAAAGGCTAGGAATCTTTAGGTATTATGTTAGCAGTTATGTAGGCAAACTTCGGCGATAATATTTAGCTATTACGTTATTGTCATCTTGCCTAATCACTGTTTTTTTTAATCTATTTTATTTAGAGGCTTAGGTACTGTTTGTACATGTCAGCCCCATTGTACCTTATTACTAATTCGCTTAACATATAAATTTATTATCTATAATTAATTACTATCTATATTTCTCTCTTGGAGGGATGCATTGATGAACTTATAAATAAATTTAGCTTCCTCTGAACGGCTCCGACAAGGTGCTAAGTATCTTCATCAGTGTTTCTCTCATTTTTCGATTCTGAGTACAATCCACCAAAAGATGCTGGACCTCATCTGATCTGTTACATGTGTCACAATTTGGTGATATTACTTTTTTCATAAGATATCCAAACCACTTTATTTTAATACTTTTTAGGGCTCCACACCAAAACGGTGCCAACCGGGTCCTTTTACTCATACTTTGCTGTCCGTTCCGTAATAGACACTTAAAATGTTCACAGATTATGTATACCCGTGGGCGCTATCACAACGAATATTAAAATTTTAACACGTTAAATCAAAGAAGGTTCCCATACTATTTATCGCTACTTTCGGAGTGTTTTCTGGAACTGCGTGTAAATGTACATTCCAATTCATCCCTTCTGTTTGTACAGAACGCTTCGTATGCGAGTCAGACTCCCACTTGACTGATTTTTTGAATAAAATGATTGTAGAGTTGCTGCATCCACGCCATGCTTACCATGCGCTGTCTCATATAAATATTTTCAGATGTCGGTAAAATTACTACATGATTATCTATATCTATACTCTTTACTTTACTTAATATTATAAATGTGAATTTAAATTTGTTGTTACAGATTCACGCCAAAACTACTGAACCAATTGTAATGAAATTTGGTACAAAAATAGAGTGAACCTTAGAAAAAAACATAGGGTAGTTTAAATTGCCAAAAATAAGCTTAAAGGGGTTAAAATAAGGGATGAAAATTTGTACGAAGTTTTGTTTGTAAAAGCTAGTAGCATATACATTTGAATATCATCCCTACTTTATAGTACATGATAGCAAGATAGACATAAGTTCCTAACATATTTTATGAATAAAACGCTGTGTCGTATATGATGTCATTTATTATTCCGAAGTAATTACGTACAATAAATACTCTATAAAATGTATAATGCAGGTGTTTTGAATGTTATGTAGTTTCTTGCGAGCTGAAAGAATATTTCAAAGTGGTCAGTTATTATAAGTGGCATAAAGTATCATTATGTAAAATATGATATATGTAATAATGCAACTTATCGTAGTGTTGTTGTACTCCCGACCTCTTGTGTAGTGTAAAGGATATAAGGTACATAGTACGTGAAAGTTATATTAGGTAAACTTCCGTTACCTTAAAGATTTCTTTTTTCTTGCTCAGTCCTTGTCTTTTGAACTTGTAGGGTAGTAATAGTTAATCAAACATAACATTTTCCATGTAACATTTTCCATGTTATGTGTTATTTCGGTTGTTTCAGTTCGTTACTAGATTTTCACTTATTTCATATACTGTGAATGCTATCTAATAAGACTAGTTCATAGCATTTAGATGATCTAAAGTGTGTACGTTCAAAACGTCTTCCAAAAATTAATGTTTATTTTTTAAGTCATGATTTGAGTTTGCTTTTTTCTGTTTATATTGATTATAGTAGCTGATTATTTCAATCAATTGTGTCTTTTAGATGTTTCATTGGAGGATTCTCGGTAAATTCAATGGTATAGTGTGAGTAGTAATCTTCATTGGAATATCTCCTGGGCCTAGGCCGTTTATTCTTTTTCTCCACACCCCAATTAGGATTTTTATTTTGAATTATAACTAATAATCCCAACTATATTCAAACTTCTATTCAAATTTAAATTATCACTTGCTTTTCGGTGAAGGAAATCATCGTGAAGAAACCTAAACGCAAGAGATTGTAGCTACATGTACATCTCAAGGGTGTATGAAGTCTACCAATTCGCATTTGGCCAGCGCAGCGTAGCGCATAAAGCCTACATTCCCTCTCATTCTGAATGGAGACCTGTGCCAAGCTGTGGGGCAGTAATGGGTTCTGATGAATTACAACTCTTCAGCTATATGCAATTATGCATAAATCTTCTATCAGATTCGCATCTGCTTCTTTGAGTTTCTTTTTTATCCTTATTTAAAATAAACGATTCAGTATCACTAAAGTAAGTTAATGATTTCTGATTCACAATCAAGTTTCACATATCGCTTTATCATTTTCGCACCCGAAACTTGTCAGCGGCAGACATCGTTATTGCTGAGTATCTTATCGATGCGTGAAACCCGTATGATTACTAGAGCATGAATGCACCCACAAAATTCCCGATGGATGCCTCGCAATGTGTCCCAATTATTTATTCTCTCACGTCGTTTGCAATGCTGATACAGATGTAGGTATGTGAAATACGTTTTTTTCAGATATGAGTATCTCATATAAATTTCGTAGGCGTGATTACTTTCGTGACGTGATACTTGAGATTTCAGACTGATTTGTCGGACCAGTTGATGTTGTATTTGTTACACATCGTATATTAATGGTGATATAATTTATTTTCTTAGCCAAAGCAGATTAAATGTACGTTGAAATTATCGAAATAAGAGTCTCCGAAATCGCCGTGTTTGTATGAGGAGAGTTATGAAAGTGGAAGAAGTATGTCAGAACCGTGCCATTTGGCTCTCGATACTCTCTGCCTTTAGGGATTTGGCGTGAAGATGTATGTTTTGTGTGTGTGTGTGTGTGTGTGTGTGTGTGTATTGAAATTATCGACACTTAACTTTAAAGAAGTATTTTTATGTCCAATTTGTTTTTGTAACTTGATTGAATTACAACTTCGGGTCAACCTACACTTGTTGTAACGAGTTACAATATTTTGAGTTATAAGATACGTAATATAAGGTGGGCATGAGTACCAAATTGGTTTTAAATTTTGAGTTTCAGTGTCTGGTCATACAAAAACTAATACACATACAATGATCCTCAAGTTTTTTTCCCTTTAAGTAATAGAAGAAGATAAGCAATGAGATTTGAATTTAATATTATTTAAATATTTTTTCCTGTATATGTAATCAAAGTAGCACACGATTATTCAGTCCACTTGATAAAAAATGTATTTTAAGCTTGTCCTAGTGGTCATAACTTTTAATACAATGGTACTCTTGAGGACTGGGATGGCCTCATGTAATAATATGAATAGTACCGATTTCGAAAAACCATATTTAGACGTTCTTTAATAGACTGGACTTACTAGACTAGAAATTATTTAACCTGGAACTACTGACTACTACTGACTAGAAATTATTTGAATTATTTACAGATTCAAAAACATAATCCAGTTATTGTCATAGTCACATTACCAGAAAGTAATAAATTGTTGAAATTTCTAATTTACTTTAACTACTACTCAGCGGACCTTTTTATTTCATACGAAAAAACCTGAAATAAGGTCTATAGCCATCATAACCTCTTGTTTTTAATAAAAATAGATGATTAGAATTATTTATTGCTTTCCTATTTTTTGACAGTGCAATTGGCGGGTTTTTTTTTATTTTGCGGGGGTTTTTTTAACTGATTCAAATATCAGATCATAGGATAGGTAAAAATAATTTTAGGAAGTTTTGAATTCATTTGCGAGCGTTCATTTTATAACGCCGAGAAAATTAAAAATCCACATTTGCTCGGCCGTCGCTTTGAGTTTCGTGCTCCGTTTTTCCATTTTATTTTCAATTAATTGCCGGCGCTCATTTATTCTTTAGTGGTGTTATTTGCAGACAGAGACGTAAAGTGTGAACCGTAGACTTTATTTCGGTAATTATTTTGCTCGTACAATTTTTTATCGTTGTTTTTGTCGTTTCGCCAGCATGTTTTCGTGAAAAGTTGAATTAAACTCCCCGTGGACCTAGAATTGTGTTTGGAAAATGTGTCGATATACTTACGCGGCGCGGTCCGCATTCGGCAGCCAAGCGATAGCGAGCGCGAATACGATCGCGATCGTGTGGACGCGGCGGTTTCGTCGAGGCATGTTTACACCCGTCGACGACCCGGCGACCGGTGCCGGTTGCCGCGTGGTACACCACCGGTGGACTAGCGTGTTCTCGCACTCGCAATTCTACCGCACAGTCCGCACACTGACGCGCCTGCGCCCGCGGGGGGGTCCTATCGACCGCAACCCCCCTGCTGTTTCTTCCGCTTTAACCACTGACGCTCAGATCCTCAGGTCTTAACGCACGACAAATACCCTACGACCCATCTCGCCGCTGCGGCGGAACGAGCTATCGCTAGCGCTCATGCCCCACACAAGCGACGCTATCAGTGTCACCCCCCCACCCCGTTTATAGTTCATGTAACTCTCGAAATTGAGGAGTTCCCTCGTCTAGAGGATGATCATCGATATTCTAGCAGCTAATTTTTTTTTGTTGCCTGAGAGGTGTCAAAGTATCATTTGACCATGAAAAAAAAAGTGTTACCCGAGAGATCTACGCCCGTGGCAAGCGGAGGGGTAACTGCCGTGGATCGCGGCAACCATTTAGCCTTGCTGATCGCCTCGTCGCCGGCGAGTTCGCGCGCGCACTGAGGGCCATAAGAACAGAGAGTAAACCAGAAGCGCTCGAATTAATCTGCACAGAATTCAGAACGAATTTGAACCTTACGTTCATTACGTATAAAAAAAATCTTTCATGTAAAAAAATTGTATGACAATTTTTATGTGGCGCATTTCACTCCTGGATGTCAAGTAATTATAGCAACATTATTCCCATTTTTATTGTGTAAAAAATTCAAGTAATTCAGTAATAAAATATTGTAGCAAAAGCGCAAAAGTAAGTGCTGTGGCAAATTATTACTGCTTTGAACTCATTTTCATTCACAGACGCGGTCTAGACTATTAGTTTGTCACCAAGAAGTTTGAAAGTATGAAGTAAATAAATTCTTGAGATAAAAGGCACAACTATTAAAGAGAAAGCTAAGCTCGCGCTAACTTGTTCTCATTTACTACAGAAAAGTTTTCTTTTATCAATGCACTAGGAAAACACTTATCGCAATACACTTATTTCAAAATGAAGTTGCTCAATTATACTTAATCTACATGAAATATAATTTCGTTAGACTATTGCATTTAAAAACGTGCCTGCTTAATGATCAAAAGCAAATGAGCTCCAGGTTGAAATTTGAATGAAAGCTCTGAAAGAATCTCTATTAAATTCACAAAACATTCAAGAATACCAAGATAGTCGAGGAGGTTAATTAAATTCTGGCTGTATGTTTTCAGTTTTATTCATTTCATTTTGTTATTAAGGAAGCAAATCTTGTTATACTCGTAAGGTTAATTAGGTAAAACGGTAGGTAAACGATAATGAATTAAAATGGTGTACGTAGAATTATCAATAAAAGTGTGACCACTGATTATTATGAAGTTATGTATATCATCACATCAATGTTAGCTGTGACTTGGCAGTCATTTATTTTTACTATATATCCAATTCGCATATATCTTGCCAGGTGGTAGAACTCATGTAATACAACCGGGGAGGTACCACCGCCACTCTCATACTCCTAC
>DWNR01001115.1:0-16154 GCA_018250455.1 Polygonus leo
TTGTTTACTGTGAATAAACTGAATGTTAAGTAGTGACTTGGATTTCATTATTTTAAATTCACCGTAACAAGTTATTTGCGGTAAACAATAAGAAATCATCCGTGAATTAATTTAATATGTGCAATAATTATTGCATTACACAATTTTGAATCTTATTCGAGTAATTAATTTATTCGAAGCGCTGATTATATATTTTATTGTTCATTATTATTTAAGCATATTTATGATTTATTTAATATTTCCTCACTCTCAAAAATCTCCGTGAAGCAATTCTTGAGTTTCAATATGGAGAGGCGTGCTATATCTATTAATGAGGTGACGTAGCGACTTATCTTTGGTCAACCTCATGAAGTTAACAGATGGCGAATAAAATGGAATGTAATGCTTTATATCTAGGTCCTTGGTAAATATCTCTAATTATATCATCAAACAACGAAGCATAATTAGAATAACTTTATAATTAACTTTATATTTCGTTTTTATTTATTTTTTATCATAGCAACTACACTAAACATATTGAAGAAATCTCAAATACCTAAATTTTACGATCCAAAAGATAAGCTAAAAACGCTGTAAATACCAGTTTCTTCTATGGAGACCTCCATTTGCTTCCATTTTTTAATTCGTAGTATTTGGTGGTGTAGTAGTAATGATAACCCATATTCCGTGATAACTTAAGTGTCTACTTAATGCGGTTCAAGTACTACAACCCTGTAAAGGCAGACGGATAGACCGACAAACGGACAACTAACTCTTAGCAATCCTTAGTACTACGCATCCACAAATCCAAGGGTACCCCTTTGAATACAAATCTCTGGAATGCCCAACATTAACATATACAGTTCAGAAATCTAAATTTAATTACATAAAGCTAAGATTTGTACAACATTCAGTTCTATAAACAAGGGTGAGTGTGAATTATTCAACGATGCGGCGATGATTGGAATTCAATCACAATGGGAGTGTGCTGCTGTTTGCTTGTTGATTTATTCGGCTGGCTGCTTTTAAACAGCCACCTAGATAATGTAGTGATATTGTAGGACGTAATAATGGACCTGGCTGTTATGATAAGGTTTATGATTTTGATTCAGTTTTCTAGTTTACTCGATAAGAAAATTGCAGTTCTTAAAATTGAGGAACTACTCTCTTGTGGAAAATAGAGTGGAATGATAATAATTGATTTTCTTTGGGATATCATTCACTAATTTAAATGAATAATTCCATTTATTTTTATGTTTTGTATTTGTTAGTATAGCAGCCCCAATAAGTCTGTGATAACTGCAAACAATTCAAGTGCTCACCTATTACATTTCAAGAGGTGTTTTCGGTTAGCAGTAATAGAACCTTAGTAATAGGAACCTAAAAACATTGGAAAAAGTGGTGTAAGCGTACAAAATCGTATTTCGTACCAATATTCCTACATTCACACGTTCCTAAAATAAAGAGTCTTGACAACTTTGCATAGAATCGTAAAAATGAGCAAACATATTCACTGAGACAGTATCGTTTTTATACGCTATCCACCAACACATTTTATTTTTTTATTTCCTTTGTCATATAAAGGTAGCAAACGAGCATGCAGTCCACCTGATGGTAAGTGGTCATTGCCGCCCATGGACATCAGAAATCATTCCCAAGTACGATTGAATGATACATAAATTTGATCACAGATGTGTTACTACCCCTGAGGACTAAGATGTTCGCCTCGTGTATATAGCTGGTAACCACGCCTTTTCAACCGGAAATACAATAAATTGCTTCCCGGAGGATAATGAGGGTGCCATTGGTACATCCCTGGTCGAACAACACGAATTCTATGTGTGTTATTGTCTCTAACCTAAATATGCCTTTTTGAGTCATGATGATGACAAAAGCAAATATGAAGGGCGAATTTTCAAATATCCGGCAAACACTATTTTCTAAAACCATTTTCGCTTTCAATATAGAAAAAGTCAGTTCAAATCGACAAATATCGTACAGACAGTAAGGTGGAATTGCAAAAAGTACGAATATGATACGTCCCATAACAATTATCGCGGAACGGCCGCGTATGAGCGAGCGTTTTTGCCGCTGTAATATTTTATGGCCACGCTCTCGTTGTTAGTACGGCGATGGCGGTTTAATTCATAAGCTGAAGCGAAAATATATTTTTTATGTCCTATATCTCCATAATATGTGGACCGACTTTAAAATTCTTTGTTTTCTCCCATTATAATTTCATGTTCAGATTGTAGCAAAATTTTAAAGCACAAATTCGAACTCATTCCTTATCATTTTCAGCATTTTGTTCAGACGTTAAGTCTTTGGTTGGAACTATAAGAGATGATGATGATTGATGATACGTAGTGATAAACTTTATACTAAGGACTGTGCATTTTTACATGAACCCCCTCTTTTTAGTTCTAAATTTAAAAAAAAACTATTCTAGGAAAAAGAAATATAAGGACTAGAATTGTTGGAAATTTAATTTCAAACGACTTATGAATGACTTTATGCAGTGTACATTTGGAAATAAACGACTAATTCATTAAGAAACATTCAACTTTAAATGTAAGAAAGTTTGGTATCGCAACAAGGTGCGAATACCGGAAATCAAAATATAGTTTGCCAGTGACCTTGCCTTGCCAGTGAAATCGCCTCCCCCCAGGCGATGTCCGAAGCAAAATTGCTATTAAAAATTATTTCGTCGTCAACCAAGTTTTTGATCTCTTCAACTATAATGGTCTGCCGTCCATGAACATTTGTAATCAACCCCAAGTCTTAAATCGTATCTAAAGTTGACCCTCGTATCTCGCTCGTATCTAAAATTGAAAGCTTATACCATTATATGTTCGCTTATAACTTGGACTGTGTAATTTAAACGAACAAAAAACCCTAGCACAAACGCTTGCCAACTGCTCCAATGTTATTATTATCATTTGAAACGCAACTACGTCACTCCATTGTGACGTCAAATGCAACGAAAAACTTCACTACGTGCAAATTTGACGTAAAAAAAGAAAAAAAGCGGCCAAGTGCGGGTAGGACTCACAATGGGGCCCGTAGCAACAAATGACGAGGTAACTAACGGGAATATTTTTTTATACATATGTCAGGTCTTAGAACTAGTTCAACCGGGGAGGTACCACCACCAACCTCATAATCATCCGTGAAGCAATTTATTGTGTTTCGGTTTGGAGAGGCGTGGTTACCGGCTACAATTATACACGAGGCGAACATCTTAGTCCTCAAGGGTAGTAACGCATTTGTGATCAACCTTAGGTTAATCGTACTTGGGGATGAAAACTAATGTCTATGGGCGGCATACCATTGTCCATCAGGTGGACTGCATGCTCATTTGCTGCCTTTACAGAATAAAAAAAAAATAAAAAACGTGTTCCTTGTACAACAACTAGATCAAGGAGGTCGATAGTACATTTTTAAAAATCTTTTACATAAAAAAAATGAAATGACGTTTGTTAGTCTCGCAAAACTCAAGAACGGTTGGATCGATTTGGCTAATTTGGTTTTAAAATATTAGGTTTAAAAGGTTGGAAAATGTGAAGAAATTGTAAGGAAAAGTAGTAAAAGCAATTTAACTTCCCCATACAAACTGTTCGTAT
Source organism: Polygonus leo (assembly GCA_018250455.1). Classification (NCBI taxonomy): domain Eukaryota; kingdom Metazoa; phylum Arthropoda; class Insecta; order Lepidoptera; family Hesperiidae; genus Polygonus; species Polygonus leo. Next base: position 3,603 of record DWNR01001115.1, read on the forward strand.
CTGTTTAAGAGGGTGTGTTAGGAAATTCAATAATATGCATGGAAAGTAAATAGACTATGAAATATTAAAATACCCACAATAACATAACATTTCGCCGTATGATTAAATTACAGTTTGTGCAAAATGAGTATGCTACTAAACGATGTAGCCGCCATATTTTAATTGTTTGATCTGTCATCACATATTTACATTTTTTGCTAATTATAGTTATTTAATTCTGAGACGGGGCAAAGTTAACTGGGTCGGCTAGTACTTTTTGAAAGTAACTTAATTTGTTATTATGATGTTTGTAGCAATACACATTTCGTGGAATTGTTTAATATCTATGTACAATGGATCCAAGATATAATCAAAAAACATCGATAATACCAGCTATTTTATAGGGATCCATTTGTATTTTTAGCTTAATTTTATTTTATAGCACCTATATTAATACTAAATCTGTAAAAATTACAAATATCTACATATTGCAATTCTAGAGATAGATCCGTTTTATCACATGAACCAGAGAACAGACGGACAATAAAGCTTTGACAGTTGTCTGTTTGTCTGTTTGTCTGTTTGTCTGTTTGTCTGTTTGTCTGTTTGTCTGTTTGTCTGTTTGTCTGTTTGCCTGTTTGCCTGTTTGCCTATTTGCCTGTCTGGTTGTCATACGAACGAACAAACTGACGGACAATGAAGCTTTCGCTTTAGCATCAGCGTTCCGTTTACACCATTTGAGCGCGGAACCCTAAAAGAAAAAAGGGATTAAAACACCTAAAAGTACTTCATTCTTTTTTGAGTAATGACCGGGCGTTTTCCCCTTGTGTTTACGTTCGTACAATTATGTTTTATGCGCAGCAGGATATGCTATGAATTGTGGTTTGAATGTCTGCGTTTTGAGGATGAAAAATGTTTTGTAAACTTTGTTGGGGCTGAATTCAGTTCTCTTTTTTATGATCATGACCACGAAGCGTAGGTTAACTAAATGCCTTGGATTATCCTTTTGCGATAATGTTTATTCGTATTTGCGCAAATGTTAATTAAAAGGCAAGCTCCATGTAGTTCGAAATGAGGAGGTCGCTTGTGGAGTTCGACTGCGGAGGTAGCACCACCACTCTCGTAATCCTTCGTGAAATATTGCTTCGGTTATTCGGTTTACACAAGGCGAACATCTTAGTCCTCAGGGGTAGCACACACACACACACATCTTCACGCCAAATCCCTAACGGGATAGGCAGAGAGTATTGAGTGCCACGAATGGCACAGTTCTGACATACTTGCCTAGCTTCTTCCACTTCCTCGTACGTGCAAGATGTGGAATGAGCTTCCTCCCGAGGTATTCTCGATGCACTATGACATGGGGTTCTTCAAAAAAGGCACGAAAAGAGCTCTCCTCCAAAGCCGGCGATGCATTGGCGGTCCCTCTGGTGCTGCAAATGTCCAAAGGCAACGGTGACTACTTACCATCAGGTAGCCCGTCTGCTGATTAAAAAAATCAGGCACAATTCCATACAATTAATTAAATTTTAAGATCGATTCCTACATCTCTAAAACCCAAGATGATAATGTTATAAAATAAGCATTGTATTCATTTTTTTCTTGCTCTACATCGTTTTATACACCGCAACTGTAATAAATGCTGGTAATTAGATGCCGGAACCAAGTGTATATGAAGTGAACAAGGAGGTGGTAAAATCATTAATTATTTTTAACTTTTTAGTTCATATTGAAGTCGGTTCTATTTTTGAACCTTTTTTATTTCTATTTGAAATAACATAACATTTCATGGTCGACCTTTAGGCGACCGTCCTGTAGGTAAGGTATCTATGTAACACATAAAAGTTAATATATAATAATACATATTGTCATGCCTGGAAAATTGTAAAGAAAAATTGGGGTTGGTGGCAGAAGGTTGAAAGTTTAGGGGGTGTATGTATTTTTAAAGCCAAATCATAAAGTAAGGAGGTTTTTGGGACAGACCACCTATTGGATCGATTGTGAATCTAACCATTGTCAAATCAACTTAATTTCACACAAAAATCATAAAAATCGGTCCAGGCCCACCCTCACAATCCTCCGTTAAGCAATTCCTGCCTTTCGGTTTGAATAGGCGTGGTTTTCGGCTATACTTACGAACGAGGCGCACATCTTAGTCCTCAGGGGTAGCAACGCATCTGTTGACAATGTCATGTACGATTCAATCGCACTTGAGTTGGTTAAAAATGTCCTTGGACGGCAGAAACCACGTACCATCAGCATGCTCATTTGCTATATTTAAGCGATAAAAACACCATAATATAATGAATAATATTGATTCTTCTCCAGCAGTTACGGTCAGCAAGCGCACTGGGTCGAATACGGATCCTGGTCAGGGAGTTCGCGAGAGACATCCATTCGCTGTGGCGTTATGGAGCGCCATTTCCTACCTTCCTCAAACTTATCGGCACTCTCCTCCTTTGCCTGTTTGTTATCATGCCCTTCATTTACCCCATCGCCATACTAGCTGTTACATATTTCACTTGCGAAGGCCTATACCTCAGGTAATATGTTGTTTCATAAATGCATTTAAAGCAAAATTATTATTGCACTCAAAGGATCATATACCAATTTTCTTGTAAGTTCATAAAGATCTGTAGTGGAAGCGGTGATACTGATTATAAAATATACAAATAACTAACGTCTTCTTAGTACGGTAAGTAATTTTGATAATACTGTAATTTATGACTGAATTGTACTTGTATCCGGATTGCAAGTACCTGCCTCATTAATTTTCATAAGTCTTTTTGCCTTGAGCTATAAATGTACCCCACCTTATTATTTTTTGCAATGTTTTGTTATCTTTATTTACCGTATGAAAAAATAGAATATTACTCAGAATTAATTTTATTAGTGCGCCTCAATAAGGACTTAGGTACATAATTACATAAAAATGTAGAACTAGTTTTTGCACGCGACTGCGCACGCGTTATGACATCACTAATTTAAATCTTAGTATGGGTTATAAACGTGAATGAAAGGCTGTTCTTATTTACGCAAAAAAGTACCAGTATTTTACATCGAATCTTCAACTTTAACACTAAAGGTTCATTGCAAATTTCATTAAAATGGATTAAGCGGCTTAGCCGTTAAAGCGTCACAGACAGGCAGACTGACATTTATAATATAAATATGGATGTTAGTATATAAACGCGTAATGATGTTATCATAATCCTAAGTTTAAATCATCAGTTAGCATTTCATATTTTCCAGTTGGTACATGGACCATCCATGGCGTTTTCTACCTACGAGTATCTTGCGCCGGGTGGTCTCTGTAATATTCAAACCATGTTCTCGTAACGATGTGTGGAAAGTTCGAGAAGTCCTAACCCGTGGCATCCTGGTAGCTCACTCGCTTGCCACCTCCGTGGATTACCTCTGCGTCATGCAAGGACTATTGGATGAGACTTAAACGGTACATAAGTATATATCTTAATATATGCAAATCTGTAACACATTATTTGATCGCGCTAATCACCGAAACTACTCAAGCGATTTCTTTGAAATTTTTTACATAATATGTGTGCACACCTATTAAAGAAAACAACAAAATAATTTACAACGGAGAACTGCCACAATTGAAACACAAAATAAACCACAAAACTATGGTAAAAATATTATATGAAAAAGTGAGTAAAAGTTAATAAATACTTTTGCAATATATTTTAGGTACAAATACCCAGGTAGCGCCTTCTCTCATCATCTTGAAGCAAATTTAAATAACATTACAAGTTGACACGCACTATTACGCCTAATTGTATGTACTACGATAACCTATATCTATACAAATAAATAAAATTGGAGTGTCTGTTTATAATATAAAAATAATTGCTTTTTACTAAATGCCTATGTATGTATACATGTTACATATACCAAAATAACATTTTTTACAATTTTTGTCTGTCCGTCGGTTTGTTCCGGCTAATCTCTGGAACGACTGTACCGATTTTCACGGGCCTTTCACTGGCAGATACCTGATGAAATAAGGAGTAACTTAGGCTACTTTTATTTCAGGGTTATATAATATAATATAATATGAACGCGAACCGAATCCCACGCGGGCGGAGCCACGGGCACAACTAGTATTACATATAATTCGCATAAAGCTACATTACAAATTTACATATAACGGCCATAGTTCGCTACAGATTTCCTAATTACCCTGATTACATCAATCACTTGAATAATCTTAACAGATTATGCAAATTTTGCAAGTTTAACCTTCATCCTCGGTAATGATTCATTAACATTATTTGTAACAATATCCTGTCTTATTTAACGACATTGTCCTTTGTTAAAGTACAAAAATGCATGCGGGTTTAATCACATAATAACTTGCAATTCTAAACGCTCAATTACACCCAATAACCATTAATGTAATATGTGTATTTCGATTCGTTTTATTATATCAAACTAGCAACCCACACTGGTTTTGCACGTGTAGTATAGAATATATGCCTTTTTCTTTTCTTTCTGTTGTAAAAGCATATTAGCGTCTTACACTGTATTCATATAATTTTATCGATTTATACGACGTGAGAACTCCCATACATGATGATTTTTTGTCATTTTTGTTGGCAGATAGATAACTATTAGTTAAGGTGTAGCCAAACTGTATCCAAACAGGGTAAGGGTAATTTGTTTCGAGGATTGGACGTTTTGGTGCTATCATTTTGTGTTTTCTTGCGATTTTTCATCAATTTTAATTTTTGAAATATGTAATTTTAATTCTCACCGGAGATCAACTTCCGAACATATGCAAATTCTTTGTCGTGCCCACCAAATGTTATACTCTTAATACCTTTTAAAATAAACATCTAAATTTCATACTATTAAAAGCAATTTTTATCTTCATTAAATGCATTTTTAAAGAACTTATTTTGTTACTTTTAAACCATAAAAACAATTATTGTAAAGACCACAAAAAATCTTGACTTGTATGTATGTATCTATGTAACGGCATCTTTGGATAACATTTTAATCAATTTCAAGATGTCCAAATCGTTTAAAAGTTTGCATACATATAAAGAACCGATGACAAAACAATAATTTGATATTTAAAATATAATTTTTTTAATCAACTGATTACATTTTTTAAAAATAATCACAATAACACAAATCAAGGGAAACAGTCAGAATTTATCACATAGATGTCGCTAGGTTTTTTTTATATGCCTCGGAAAATTTAAAAGTTACTTTTTAAAATGTTCGAATCAATCAATTAAATCTAAAAACAGAATAGTGTTGTAATGTAATCAGAAAATGTAGAATACGTTATTTAATTCAAGAATCTTTAAAAAAATGTTAGTCTTAAATAAATTAATATAATTATAAGACCCTAAAGTAATAAATAAAATTAAGTTTAAAAAAACTAAAGAAACAGGCTTTTGTCACGAATGATCTAAACAATACAATGTTAAAATATATAGATTGTGATTAAGAGAGAAAGAAAAACAGAGAAGAAATTTCTTTTTATTCGGTATACTATAATTTTTAAACTTAACATATATATATTTTTTGAAAATATCATAATAAATGAATATGGGTATGGGCTTTGTTATAAGTTGAATTTCCACGGTTGCAGATGTTTTACTACTGCAAAAAAGAGCCTAAAACCATCCTTGAAGCTGGTTGTACGTATATCGTGTAAAATTTGAGGTAGTAGTAGTAGGTACTTTTCGAGTTTTTGAAGCGTACACAAACCAACATAACAGTTTCATAGACTTATATAGATTTTATTGATTTAATTTGATTTATTAACAAACTTGATATTAATTATTTTCAGCAAAACAAAAACATTTGAAGTAAGTACTTACGTTGCCTACATTCTATGGATTATTGCTTATATTCTAAGAGGCCTCGCCATCTACAAAAATGTGTCGCCAAGGTGATAAGGACCGAAAATACTAAATCCCATGGGTACATCACACTTATGTTTATCTTAATCCTATTTTTGAAGTACGGTGTAATATTATTTGACGACCCGCGTGGCGCAGCGGTCACCATACCGGTCTGCCGCGCAGAGGGTCCCGGGTTCGATTCCCGGCCAGACATAAATTTAAATGATGAATTTAGATTTCTGTTCTGGGTCTGGGTGTTTGTGCATACGTCTTGTGTGTGTCCATGGCACCCACGATACAGGGAATCCTAGTGTGGGGCTATGAGTGTATAAGGTGTTATTTTTTTTTATTTTTTTTTATTGGATGTATCGCAGATAAATTATCTTGTCGCGACATTGACTTTATCAATAGGAAACATTTGTAACCTCTAAGATTACCGTTAAAAGATGGGATAAAAAGTGCGCTAGCGGTTATAAGCAGTGCGTCGTGGTGGCTCGACATTGGCACACGACACGATGGCGTACTGGACCACTATTATCGGCCTGCTGGCTTTCACCCAACTGTGAGTATACTAACACGAGCTCAGCTTGTTTATTCACGTTAAGAATAACATATAACACCCATTCAGCTGCTACCTTAACAGAAAAGAGTAAATCTCAAAGTTAATTTGCATTACCAGTCAATCGATCGACCAATATTGCATCCGCCCGGAAGTATTAAAACGTCAGTCTTAAAGAGAACGTGACTGTAATTTAAATAATTTTGATGTTTAAAAATACAGGGACATCGACACACCTTAAAAATATTATGGTATGTACTTGTTATCTTGATACAACAACTTGTTATCTTGATGAAACAAAATGAACTAAGTAACCATTATCTATAGATAAAACATGCAAAATATGCAACTAATTTTTCACTTCACTAATCTTCTTCAAAAAAAATATATGATTAGTAAGACGATTTGTAAAAAAAATCCTATTCTTCGTACTAGATAGGTACATGAATTGTTATTTTGTGACAACATTTATTCACCTCCAAGAAGCTTGAACCTTTAAACATCCGCAGAAATATGGAATCTATATCTTTTGTACCCTGTACAATGGTCAGTGCTCCCAGGACTTCTTCGATTTGGTGCCTACCTCACCAACTCACCATGCCTTTATTTTAACATTCTCCACAAAATGAGTTTCCATCCAGACGATGCGCTTTGTTCGGTTTTTTTGCATAGCGCAATGTAGAATGAACTTCCGTCCAAAGTATTACCGGAGAACTATGCTTTGGGACCCCTCAACGAGGTACAAAAGTAGCTCTCCTTCAATCATCGCTCGCATGCTCCATAGCTCTGAAAGAATTCATGATCACTTAAGACACTTCTGGTGTTGCGAATGTCCATAAGCTGAGTCCACATTAATTGCTTTCAATCAGGTAACCCGTCTGTATTATCGCTGGGTTTAGGAACAGCTTTTGATATCCTTCTGTAGAATTGATCAAATTCTATTTTTAATCAGACATAAACCAGTAGTTAACAAGGTCACTTGTTGTCCTTTGTTTAGCATCCAATGTCTAAAGACTTTTCCTTATATTTTCTTTCCCGTAATGGGTATGCCATTCGTCAATAGAAATAGTTATAGTTGTATTAAATAGTTACACACAAAACTATTGCAAAAAAAGGAATAGGTATACTAAGCTATTCTATGCGCCTTATGATTTACTTAATGAAAACTATTAATAGGTACATATCATAATGTATACGCTCTATAATCAAGCAGAAAGAATGTATGTATATTTATCAGTCTTTGACCGATTAAAAATTCAAAAATGTTATCTAATTAATGCCTACCGGTTAAAAATATAAATAAGAAAATTAACCGAGCCGCGCCCACGTCCTTATTTAAATCAAAAAATATAATTTGAGTATTATATAACGTTATAATTAAACTACCTACTTTTAAAATACTAACTGATACCCGCGACTTTGTCTGCGTTGCTTTTTGAATAGTTTTTTCTGGAAACTTTATATTTTATTAATGTATCGTTATATTTTTAAACAAGTTCCCAGTATCAAAGAAATAAAACCTAAATGACTTAAATAGACTTAAGAGACTATCCGATGGTTGTTCCGTGGTGCGCGTACAAAGGCAAATCTGTCTCATTTTATTTATATAGATACTGTGATTACGTATACACAACTTTGATTCGATTTTTAATGGAATAATATCCATTAAGATTAGTGAGAATTATTAACTCTGGATTCCTATGAGTCAAAAGATCCGTAATATAAGAATATTTATTTTTAGTTTTACTAGGACGATATTTGTCGATGAGAACTTCGTTTAAATATGTATTAAAATTTTGTACAACTCGGACATAAATTTATAAATGGATATTCTTTCTTGACAAGACTTTGTCCGAAAGTATACATGGTCCCGATCATTTATTTTCTGATTTTCCAGTATGGTTTATTTACTTTTAAGTATGTGAATATAAATATCATTAAGCAAAAAAACGGTCAGAAATATAAAGATTCTGAACAAAGGGACATTAACGTTTTAACCCTAAAACGATATACAAAAATGATCTTCCAATAGGGACGGAATAGTCAAAAATCCTCAAACTAGTCTTGTAGTGGACTTTCACAAAAAGTAACAATTACATTCAGAAAAATCTATTTTTGTAGTCGGTCATGAACCCCGTTAATTATAATAATTATTTCACTATACGGGTCAAAAATTACGACACAATATTTTATTTGTCCTTAAAAGGTTTTTATTCGCCGGTCCAAGCGATCTATCTGTATATGGCAGAATAATTGGAAGAACTTAAATAGAATGCGGTAAATAACGTGTAGATAACCTTTGCAAATTCAATCTTAACTTGTTTACACATGTTTTCACATCGTTCCACTTCAGGGAGCTGGGAAAAAATGGCCTTTAAGATCTGAGTGAAGGCTTAGGGAAGGAAAGTAATATTTGATAACAAGCATCATTTCATGAAGATCAATGGAAATGTAAAATGAAAAAAATATGAACATTATCCATGAATGGAAAGATACCGTATTCTTAAAAGGCAAAATGTGAATTTCACAGCAATTATTTGTATGCTTCTCACGTGGGAGAAACGTCGCCACGGCGTTTCTCCCACGTGAGAGAACACGAGAGAACTAGTGCCTAGTGCCTAGAACCAACTACACCTTCCGAATAGATGTTTCTCATCAAAAATAGAATTAACAGCAAAATTACTATATGCAATATATGTACATCCGTCAATTTATTACTATTTTATTGATACCTTTACAATTTATTACTATTTTATCCCTTAGGGGTCTGGCTCAATACACAAAGTTTCCCGAAGGCTTTATTTTCGGAGTGGCAACAGCATCTCATCAAATAGAAGGCTCTTGGAATGTAAGCGGTAGGTTTATTTGACAATATTTTGCAATAATCTTAGGTTTATATTTAATCCCGAATTCTGCAAAAATACCAAAATTCTTAATCTTATCTTAAGTGGGTCCAAAGGTGTAAGAAATCCGTCAATCAATACTTATCACATTAGATACTATGCTTTATTGTGAATATATTTAGAAGATACCTATCGTATGACGAGTATATAACAAATATTTACGTTCCTTTTTTCAGGGAAATCGGAAAATGTTTGGGATCGTTTAACTCACACGAGGCCGTGGATGATTGCGGATGGTACAAACGGTGACATAGCAGTAGACTCTTACAACCGATACCGTGAAGACGTCGAGGAACTAGCATATCTCGGAGCAGACTTCTATCGATTATCATTGTCTTGGGCAAGAATTTTACCAACGGGTCGCATTGATTACGTTAATCCAGATGGTATCAGATATTACAACGATCTGTTTGATGCTCTGGCTGAGCACAACATCGACCCTCTGGTAAATATGTTAATCATTAGACGTCTCACGAATATATTTTATATCTTATATACAAAATTCTCGTGTCACAATGGTAGTTATCATACTCCTCCGAAACGGCTTAGACCGATTTTTATGAAATTTTATATGCATATACAGTATGTCCGAGAATCGGCTACTATCTATTTTTCATACCCCTAAGTGATAAGCTAATCTAAAATACAAAAAGATTGGGCTAGAGTTTCGCAATATTTTCACAATGCAATTGTGTAACCGTTACAAAGATTTTCATCGCAAATTTTATTAGATTAATAAATAATTATCAACATCCTTTATAGGTTACGCTCTTCCACTGGGACCTACCGCAATCACTTCAAGATCTTGGCGGTTGGGCTAACCCGAAGATGATCGAATATTTCCAAGATTACGCCGATGTATGCTTCAGGGAATTCGGAGATAAAGTTAAATCCTGGATTACTCTCAATGAGCCCTACGAAATTTGCGAAGACGCTTATGGCGATGATAAGAAAGCTCCAGCTTTAGATAGCCATGGTGTCGGTAACTACCTGTGCAGCGACAATCTCCTGAAGGCACATGCTGAAGTGTTCCATTTATATAATGAGACTTATAGGCCAACGCAAAACGGAAACATAATGATCTCTATTAACTCTATCTGGTATGAACCCAGTGACCCGGCAAATTCTGAGCAAGTAGCTTTAGCTGAAATTGCAAACCAGTTCAAAGTGAGTGTATAATTAGTATTCATTTATAATTAACCTTCCGACTAGCGAATCGGACCGGAATTGGTAGTATTTAGAATATGTGCACAACAAAGAGTTGTACCTACATAAAATTATAATATGAAACAGAATTGTCGTCCTTTTACTTAATTAATAAATTAATTGATTACAATATTTCAGTTTGGATGGTTCGCGAATCCTATTTTCTCAGAGGAAGGAGGATATCCAGCTGTAATGATCGAAAATGTCGCAAGGCAGAGTGCTGCTGAGGGCCTTCGCGTGCCTCGCTTACAGCAATTCGATGATTATTGGATTGAGAGGATTAAGGGATCGTCTGACATACTTGGTATTAACCATTACACCACTCATATCATTACTGGTGCCGGGGTTGACCCCATTGCGAAGTCCCCCTCGTGGCTTAAAGACATCGGTGCAATTACCTCAATGGAAGTCGGTGACGACTCTGCTTCTGAATGGCTTAGGGTGAGTGTGATCATAGAATGCATATTTTTAAATGAAGTACAAATCTTCTTCATTCTAAACTAATTTTCTTCTTCATTAACTTTTTTGCTTTGTTAACTCGTAACAATTTAGCAATTTGCAATCAAGAATCCTCTTTATTTTTCTGCTCATCTACTGCTAGCTGCAGCTCTTCAAAATGACGAATGAGAATAACCGTTTTTTTATGTGCAGCTATTGGCCCATAATCACTGGGACAAACATCGGCTGATTTTTCGATTTCCTGTTTGATTGTCGATAAGCAATTTATTTCTGGTTTCTTTATGATGATTGCAGATTGTGCCTACCGGGTTTGCAAACTTATTGCGTTGGTGTAAAAGCTCCTACAATGATCCACCAATATTCATCACCGAGAACGGATGCTCTGATCGTGGGGAACTGGAGGATTACAGAAGAATCAAATACTACAATGTAAGTATTATAAATAGTTGTAAAATAGTATAACATCGGATTGTTATTTTTTATATAAATATGTTTTTTGTATTTTTTTTTTTAGGATTATCTGACTGAAATTCTGAATGTAATTTACGATGATGGTGTTAACGTGATGGGTTACACCGCTTGGACTCTGATGGACAACTTCGAATGGCGTGCTGGATTCTCGTAAGTTAAGATATTCTGCCAATAAAAATGCTTCGACTCTGAGCCGCTCTGGAGGGATATAAGAAATCCACCAGCAGCGGGAACTAAATACTACCGAATCAACCTTCGAAGGCCGTAGAACTCTTCTTAGTTTTTTTACATTAGCTGTAGTGGGTATTTTCCTTAAAGCATAAATAACTGAGTCCTTAATATCATAAACTTTAAGATATTTTCTAAAGCTTAAGCATGTCATATGCAATACACTGAGTTATATGAGGATCTGAATAAATGTAAATAATACTTTAAACTGTCTTTTAAACATAGGCAAACAGGTTTATATCATATTTCATCTACATGTCAAATATATTGCCTAATTAAAATGTACATACTTCATTATCTTTGTAATGTCTATTGCTCTTCCGGGGTTGTTAATATTTATGCTCTTATCAACGTAATATTATACATTAAACGTTATATAAATATACATTTAGCGTACTTGAGAAAGACTTTGGAATCGTAAAAGTACCTATATAGGTATATACAGAAATTATTTTTTTGCATTATTTATATTTAATATATGCACTATTAATTTTTTTTTAAAATGTGAATGTAGATATATTTCCCATTCAACCGATTGATCTGTAAAGTATCTTGTTCGACAACAATGCAATAATAGAGCTGGCCAAAGCAAGCCTATAGTGGTACAACTCGTTTAGTTCATCCGGGGAGGTACCACCGCCACCCTCATAATCCTCCGTAAAGCAATTCTTGTGTCGGTATGGAGAGGCGTGGTTGCCGGCCATACTTATACACGAGGTGAACATCTTGGTCCTCAAGGGTAGCAACGCATCTGTGATCAAACAGTCAGATGGACTGCATGCTCGTTTGCTACCTTTATACGATAAAACTTATTTTAACTAAGAAAGAAAGCCGTGTTGTAATTGAGCTCGTTAGATTCTCACTCGTT
>DWNR01001116.1:0-16154 GCA_018250455.1 Polygonus leo
CGTTTGTTGCGCTTGCGAGTAGAATAGGCACGTCGCTGTTTTTAAAAAATAATGTATGCCATATCGTATTATAAATTGAAAAAAATAACCTACATCAGTAGATAGTATAAAGATATGCGATCTCCAGGGGGGGGGCAGCTGCCCTCCCCTGCCCCCCCCTGGGTACGCCCATGAATAAGATAGTGAATTATATTTTTTTTTTGATAATAATGTGGTAGCTTTTACTGGACCTACACACGTATATTCCTTTATCATCGCAGATAGAAAAGCAATATCATATCAAATAATTATGGTATTTAATTGGTTGATTGACGAGATATTTTGATTGTATGTGTTGTAAGTATTGTTATTAATATATTGTGCACTGAATATTAATTCACCAAAAAATATAACTATTATTATCAATCAATTTCAATTACACTTACGACTTACAAATAATGTTTACATTGACGCATGACACACCCCATTGGCACCCTTTGAGTACAAAACTCTTTAAAGAAACTGAACGCAATGTCATCAAATCACATCATGTGTTATGAATAAAAAAAACATAAAAACGTTATGAAATATGAAATTGCGCACTTATTTGCATCAGTGCGTACAGACTATTATATTTTGATTTCGATATTTTCGATTTCGATACTTGCAAAGGCTGTTTACATTAACGCATGACGCATTCACGCACAGACGCAAGTCGCAAGCCGCTATGATCGAATCTCTACATAAATAACCTAATTGAACCTAATCTAATCTCTGCGTCGATGTTAACACTCGATTGTTTCCGTAACATTTTATGTAACATAGTAACTATAATTATTTTATTAGTGAATCACATTTTGTGAAAATTTCAAATATCTATATACTACGTTTAAAAAAAAAACTAAATAATGGTATTTTATTATTTATTATTTCATTTTTAATACACACTCCTAGTAATACACATACAGTACAAATTTCATGTATCTACTTATTAAAGTTAAAGAGTTAAATAATAATCAGAGATATAGCTTTGTGACAGACAGATGGACGGATGGGCAGCAAAAATTTACTGATAGGCTCTCGTTCGTACCCTTCGAGTACGAAAGTCAAAAAAGAAACAGGCAATGCCATGAAATAGCATGTGTTGTATATTATTAAGGAAAAAGTTGCGCACTTATTTACCAAATTATTTAATTATTACTTATTTACCAAAAATACATCTACTATTGTTGTTTAATTTCAATACTTACAAAGGCTGTTTAAATTGACGCATAACACATTGACGCATTGACGCAAAGACGCACAGACGCAAGTCGCAAGCCGCTATGATCGAATCTCTACCATAAATAACCTAATTGAACGTAATCTAATCTCTGCGTCGATGTTAACACTCGATTGTTTCCGTAACATTTTATGTAACATAGTAAGTAACTATAATTACTTTTAAGTAAGTGTTGTCACAATAAGTTTGGATTCCCGTGTGATTGTTGTATTTGTGGCTATGTAATTTATAATTATTTTTAATTCGTGTGGCTGTATGAAATCTTGATGTTGCATATAATCTAATAATATTTTTAAAAACACCTTTTTGAATTAGCAATTTCGATGATATTTTTATATTTATAAATAAATATGATAAACTTTAGTATACTTATTAATGATAGTACACAAAGTGAATATATATATTTAACAATAGGTAAGAACTATGTTGTGTATTTCAATTAAATGATTTATCTCGATAATTTCGTTCAGAAAGTACTATTTGCCATTGTTTATTTAATTTCTAATGTAGACAGCATAATTATGTAGTAAAAACAACTCTCCATTATTTAGAATTTAATAATGGAGACAATGGTTGATAGTGTCCTCATTTTTGGATAGATGTTGGTCCTTGCCTTACATAAGGATGTTTTTTTTTTATAATTATGAAGCCTTTTATAGATTTTTCTGTTTACTCATATAAAAAAACAAGACTTGTTCGTACGGTGAATAGTAAAACATGACAATTACTTCACGATTTCCGATACTTTCGATTTCATTGAAGAATGGCTTCATATGTGAACAAAGGTCACACTTTCTCATGGGCGCATCTCCCATAGATTTCCTTGTTTACGCTGTCCGACCACTTTCCATTGAACGGATGTTTACTAAGTACAAGACAATGACATTATAAAAGGCCATACTTTGTTCTATAGCACCTTTAGCACTAGAAAACATACTTACTATGTTTTCTATTCCGGTAAGGTTGCTTTAGGTTGGTCTTTGTAAGATTGTAAGTTTAAAATACGTACTTCGCACTTTAAATCCGTAAAAATAAATTTCAAATAATATCTACTACTTTCAGGGAGCTTTTCTTTCACAGCCAGCAAACGGGTCGAAACATTGTAATTACTAATCCAACCTATAAATATCATTGAACAACAACAAATACCATTGAATTTCTGCTTAATGTCGATCACAAAGACGATGCTACTCATAGGCATTAAGATGTTCGTCCCGAATCTAAGAATTGCTTAAGGGATCGCCTGTAAAGCAATTCTTGACAGTTGCAATGGCAGTCCCCGGTCAACCTTTACAAGCCTGCCCCCCATTCAACTACCAATAACCATGATTACCATTACCAATAACGTAATTAGAGTTATTTTAAATTAACAGACAGCATTAAATAAGTAAAATAGTAAACCTTCCTTCACGGTATACTGTTGACATACTCAAGAACGTGACAATTAGTATAACCATATTATGCGTGCTTGATAAGTGTGATAACTGTAGAACAATGACATGTAGTTTAGGCCAATGAAACATTAATAATATTGATTGCGAGACGTAGTACCTTTTATGCAGTTATGAACATGGTTATGAATATATTATATTTATCCCAAATATAAATTTGAACTCGATACTCTCTGCCTACCCCGTTAGGGAATTGGCGTGAACATGTGTGTGTGTGTATCCCAAATATACTCGTAGTATGCGAAAATGAAAATGACCACTGTACAAAGTAGCTACTATCAACCCGTATATATAATTCACCTAAATCATATGCAGATTTTTTTGTATCGTAAAAAGCAAATGAGCACGCAGTCCACTTGATGGTAAGTGGTCATTGCCGTCCATGGACATCAATAATCATCTCCAAGTACGATAGAATCATGCCTAAGTTTAATCACAGATCCGTTGCTACTCCTGAGGATTAAGATGTTTGCCTCGTGTATAAGTGTAGCCGGCAGTCACGCCTATCCAAACCGAAATACAATAATTGCTTCACGGAGGATTATAAGGGTGGCGGAGGTACCTCCCTGGTCGAACTAAACGACTTCTACACTCTGGTTATGTTATCATCTATTCACATGGATAAATTAAGTGCAGGCTATATTTGTATTTAAACAAAACATCTTTCCGATGGACATAAGCCGACCGACCTAAAATATTTTTTTGTTAATTTTTCTTCAACCACGACCACTTACCATCAGGTGGGCTGCATGCTCGTTTACAACCTTTATACGATAAAAAAAAAACTAGTTTTGGTCTGTAAAGGGTCCGACAGTCATGACCACTTTCGCTCTCATCACATAACTGTGAAGTACGTCATCTGCTGTCGTGTGGGTGTTGTTGATATTCATTTTTTGTGCTTGTTTAGTCGCATACTGTCTTATTTATTTTTTACTTACAGCATACTACAAAATTGTATAGGTTAAATAAATGTTTTAAGGTGAAATCAAGCTTAAATAAACTTAGCCGCCAACTAGCATGATGACTTATTGAAGCAATAATTATCTACGTAATGATTTTAACTGTTATATTAAACCTATATGCTATATCGTAACATCCCCGGACGGTCAAACAGACGGGAGACAATAACAGAAGTCTTTCACAAATGCACTGATACTTCAAATTACTAAGTTGTAGCGGCTCTTTTAAAAGTGTCATTCACATCCACACGCGTATTAAACTTGAAGGGCTCGTTATGGAGATGTGTGAACCGCAGCGATGTCAGTTGCGTGCTTCGCCCCGAGCAATGTTACATAAAATAACATAACGTAACGCTTCTGCATAAACGTTCTTATAGAAGGCCACCTGTTTAAAATATCCACCTGATGCGTTGCACCACGTGCCGAGCAACACTGCGTCTCTATAAACGTACCCGAACCAAGCTCTACTACGGTACTACACATACCTAGCTATTGAGTATTTTTGAAGACTCCCGTGGCGTACATGTTAGACACGAAGAGGATCCTGGACCTAATTCATCTTTGCAATAGAAATCCATATGATTAATTTAGTTTGTCTGTTTGTTTGTTCGTAAATTAGTTAGTTTACTCATTCGTTCATCACTTCGTTTGTCCGCTTCTGCGTAAACGAACCCGAATACAATCCTTCAAAGTTTCTGGGCTTGATTCTTTGTCCGGACAGAAATCCAAAGCAAAAATCCAAAGGTTTGCTTGTTCGTTATTTATTTCGTTCATACATTCGTTAGTTCATTTGTTCATCTGTGTGTTCGTTCGTCAGTTAATTCCTTCTTTCCTTCGTTCGTTCATTGAGTTGTCTACATTTTAAAAGCTGTAAGAGCTTATTATAATTCCTAAATAGGTTGTCAGCGACAAACGATGAATCCACAAACTGAATTGTACAATTAAATGTACGTAATTAAATGTACAACAGAAATATATGCAGTGTTCCAAAATAGTCTAAGACTAAATAAAACGGGTTTTATTCAGATCGATAACCCAGGAAAGAGTTTCTTGGGACTTAATGACAGTTTCCGTAACGTATACCTGGTTGCCTTTGCCGAGTTGGACGCCATGTTAGGTTTAAACGACAACTTTACTTTCCATGGCCACCTGTTTGGAATATCCACCTGATGCGCTGTACTCGTGCCGAGCAACACTTTGCGTCTCTATAATATAGTTATTGAGTATTTTAAGACTCCCGTGGCGTACCAGTTACACACGAAGAGATTCCTGGATCTCTTTTCTAAACAGAAAACCTAACGATTAATTTAGTTTGCTTGTTTGTTTCTAAATTTGTTAGTTCATTCATTCGTTCATCACTTCGTTTGTTCGTAAATTATTTCATTTGTTTGTTTACATTTTCAGAACTAAAGGATCACAATTATTATAAGTATCAAATTGTCACGGATAAATGTGTAATATATCTACTATTTTCGACAAAATTGTACGATGTTCCATAAACCTAGAACTAGATAACACACGCTTTAGTTGAGATCGATAACCGAGGTAGACTTTTCTCGGGAAGTAATAAGACTTTCCGTAACATACACTCCTGGTTGCCTTTACCGAGTGGATATGCCATGTAAGGTGCAAACGACGCTACTTTCGCTCACACTGGTCAACCGTGTACCAGTATGTATCTCGGTACTATTCCATGTTGACGCTGATTACTCAATTACGAACGGATCAACAGCTGTTAAGATTGATTTATGGGTACAAGCTAGTGTATTACATTAAAAATAGAGATTTTAAAGTGGACATTGTAACTAGGGTCACTTCTAATCAATTTTAAATAGAGTTCAAGTCCTATTATTGTCATCTTGTGAAGGTGAAAGGTGAAGTTTTTGTGTAAGGATGAGTCGACCATGTACAAATTGATGATAATGTAGCAATCGACCATGTACAAATTGATGATAAATAAATGCATAGCGGAGAAAATAGGTGTGGCTGTGTTACTGACCCGGTCGAACCGTATACAGCTGATTGTATTACCTGGTAATTATTATTTTCAAATGTCCTCTTTATTTAACTTAGATTCTCAACCCCACGTTCTGACAAGAACTGTTAATGTCTTAATACCACTTTGGAAGCTAAGTGCACCTTGGTAAATTTCATGTACTATAGTGACTTTTTTCACTTTCTATTTAAATGTCATTGTGCAAAATTACATTAAAACCGCTTAATTAGTTTCGGAGATAAGCGTGGACGATCATACACGTGATTTTAATATATGTATATACCTATACTACCGGACCCTGTAGACGTTGTCCTGCTAGTAGCTTTTAATTTGTAATAAAAAATTGAGAATGTTAATCGAACTTAAACCTATCGTTTCAAGTTAGTTCAAACGTCGTGACACGAGATTTTGATATATTAAGATATTAAATCAATACTAATTTTTAAAAACTGGAATTTGTTATAACAAGCAATGTACTAATTGACTGTCCCACATTTCATCCACGACGAAACTACTCAGTGGCGATAAATAACGAGGTGTGTGAACAAACATTATCTAACCGAAGTTGTCGTGTTGTAATGGACAACTCAATTCTCCCATCACTTGACAAGTGATGGGAGAATTGACTTATTGATGAAGCTTACATAGATACTATGTCATATTTATCTATGATTATTTATAAATCCTTGCGAGTGCAAAATGGTGCATATTTTTCTGTACATACTACAAGATAGGTACTATTTTCCCATATTTAACGCAATTCACTTGCAAAAATTTTATTAATTCTTGTTAATTACTTTTATGACTATTCGGAGACAGAGAAATTATGGTAATTCCATTTTTACATCGTAAGAAAAAAGTTTCCAACATAGACAAGCGCAGAAACCCAATATCGTACAAAATGTTGTTTAGACCGTTCATATACAAGTCCTTATATCTACTTTTTACATATTTTATTACAGGAACTCCTTATAACAAGTAATGTACTAATTGACTGTCCCACATTTCACCCACGACGAAACTACACAGCGACGATACATAACGAGGTGTGTGAACAAACATTATCTAACCGAAGTTGTCGTGTTGTAATGGACAACTCACTTGGCAAATGATGGGAGAATTGACTTATACATACATGCGATAGCTACAAACATAAGATAGCTATGTAAACTTCATCAAGCTTACATAGATATTTTATGTGTCTATGCTATCTTTATGACTACAGCTTCATTTATGTGTATTAATCAGTACGTGAGAGCATGAATGAATAAATACACACACACATCTTCACGCCAAATCCCTAGCGGGTATGAATGATAAATATATAGACAAATTAGCCATATTAAATATTACATCTTAATATACCATTTACAATGCAATTATTTCAAAAAAATTGTTATTATTAATTCACTTAATGCCCTTTATTGAAGGAGAAATTATGATAAGGTCAAGTTCACATGAAAACATCTTTCAGATAGAGATAATAAGTTCAAGAATTCAGTATTGTAAGATATGTGTATTTCTTAATTAGGTTGAGCTTCCATAGCTCTTTGGGGTATTGAAAGATGTCCATAGAAGATGGTCGTTTTCATTTGGTGAAAATTAGTTTTGGAAAAATATTTTTGCACGGCGAAAAGGTAAGGTAGATAAGTACTTATTCCAGAAAAATGTATTTATATAAATAGCTAACAAATGAAACATACACTGTCTTCTGTTTGGAGACAGAAGGTAGAATTGTTTAAAACGTAAAGATTTAGTTACCCAAGAGGCTTCACGAAGAATTCCACTGACTTCAATCATACCATAAGTTCCTACTCGTATATACAGTTCATATTTTTTACATTATACAATTGACGAAAACCTTTAACATAAGTTTTTTGCTTTGTTCATGGCCCTTAAATGGCCATATACATTAAGAGTAAATAAGTCCTGAGGCAGATGTAGTAATATACATATATTCAATCACACTTTACGATAATAGTTACAAAAATTTTACCCTCATACTATCACTGCATTCGTAACTACGACGAGGTATTATCTAGCAGTTATCTTATCATGAAACTATATTTGTTTTACGTTAAGTTACCTCGAAATTTGCTTGTTCATTCAATAGGCAAAAACTGACCAGAAAACATAAGGATGTTTTTGATACCTACTCACAATGACTTTTGATGATCTCATGCAGCGCCCAGGTAATTCACATTCAATGTGGTGATGTGGAATATGTGTTTATCACGACCTAAGTATATACCCATATACCTATGTTCAATTGGTCCCAATAAGCTGTAGTCCACATGTATAGGTATACTGCAGGGAATGCTCAATATTATGCAAATCGTCATCACATCATATGGGATGCGATTGCTGATTACTTTTAAAATGGATTTATTTGTAACTGGAACAATTTATAAATACTGTCATTTATGTAATTAAAATAATATTTGCTCTTTTACAATCTATTCTATTTTTACCGACTTCGAAAAGGAGGAGGTTATATGTCCGTCCAATTCGTCAATTAAAACTAACTACGTATGAAAAAAGCAAAAGAGTGAACTATTTTGTATTTTTCTTTGATTTTATTCATATTCCACATCTATTTTTATTTTTTAATATTTTATTTACATATTATGTAATATTTTTTCACATACCTCCCTACTTTAAGGTTGTATATTATAGAAGCTTCGCGAAGTAACTGTGTTAACTTAACTATAATTATGTAATTAGTTGTAATTAAATGCATTATGATCTCACTGACACACATCTTTCAATAAATATATAAGGAAATAAGATGCTCGTTTGAACATAACCTCATAAATGTGGAAAAAATGTATTATTTTCTATCATCTATGCGCATAGCCACGTAATTGAATATTATAACTCTTACGACTACAATATTCATATTCATCTCATCGTAGATCCTCGTAATCTAGTTAAAATAATGCCTCGTAATCTAGTTACAATAATAGATAAAAATGTTATAGATACTATAAAAACATATGGCTATAAAAACACTAGATTGGAAACAAGGATTACTTTAAATTACTGTTGTTACATATTCAGCCCAGATCTTCGCAGTTTCTTGTCAAACGAGAAACTACATAGTAAGACAATGGCGGATTTTTTGCGAGAAATTGTGAGTATTACACAAGTGCATTGTGAGATCTGGGAAAGCGGTAATTAATAGTAAGTTGCATGTCACTTACTCGTGAGTTGACGAGAAATGGAGTGAGATTTGGGGTTTCTACGGTTGTAGAAAGCTTGGACATTACCAACAACCCGTTCGATACCCGATTATTTGTAAAAGAAGGCTAGCAGCAGGAAGTTTTCTTATTTTTTAGTATTACGATTTGAGTATCTGGATTTGGATTCTAAATGTTGTGATATCATATTCTGAAGTTGTGATATCACAACTGAAGTAGCTAAACTAGGTATTTCCCAAGATTGAAACAGTCATGCTTAGATCAAGTATTATGTTTAATCGATTAGAGATGCTACAGAATAGTAAATACTAAGGTTAAGCGCACCAGTGATCATCAGCTTTAGTCTGTTCGCTAGCTTGTTTTCTTTTCCTTACACACACGCACATACACACACACACACACACATCTTCACGCCATATCCCTATCGGGGTAGGCAGAGAGTATCGAGTGTCAAACGGCACGGTTCTGGCATATTTGCCTAGCTTCTTCCTTTCATAACTTCCTTCTTCTTCCTTCTATCATAACTCTCCTCATACAAACACGCCGAGTTCTTTTCCTAATATTTCCCTTAAGAAGTTCAACTTACAGAAGTGTGATATATACCTCATCATCACCAAAGCTAGTTAAAAGCTAAAAGCTAGCTTTTGTGATGATGAGGACGATACAAAATAATCTTAGAGTTGTATAGCTATCAAACATCGCGTTACGTAATTCGCCAGTTTTTGTAGTAGATTTAATCGCATAAATGTAACTTAAAAAATAAAAACGCATAAATGTACAATATAATTACACATAAAACTGCCAAACACAATAAATGGTACATGTTAGAAGTGTGAACGTGCCAATACAAAAAACTTTGATCACGGAACATTCGAGAGCTACAAAACAAAACATCATTGAATTACTACGCTTTATTTTTAAACAACATCATATTAAAACTGATCAGATAAGATTAGGCCAGATAAGGTAGATCAGGTAATAACTTAAACATACCTATACCTCCAATAAAGCAAGTTTCTTCTGAACAAATATTCGGTAAAGGGGATAAAAGTTATCTAAAATTATTCCTCTTAGATAGACCAGACTTTGGTATGTAAATATAGCCGGCAACCACGCCTCTCCAAACCGTAACACAACAAATTGCTTAACTAATATAATTAATATAATTGCTTAATTGAGGACTATGAGGGTGGAGGCGGTAATAGCCCAATTGCAGGAAGGAATCGCATATAAAGGTTATCATACGCACTGCCAATATAAAGTTGTAAGTTAAAATGATAGGTGATTAACTAGATGGCGTACGTAGTACATACTGAAGTATATTTTTAACATTATAAAACTGATTTTTAATCTGTAATCATTTCTAAGGTGTATCTATTACGCTTCAAGAGAGTAAAACGTGTAAACAGAAGATAAAACGGTGGATTGACAGTGGAGACTCAATAATAGGGATTCTTTGGCACCACTATAGTACGGAACCTTCAAAATATTTGACAGCTCAGTCAGTCAAACCTGTCAGCCGTTCAACATTATTATTGTGTAGAGAGGTTCAATTTTATTTGGCCGAGTAAATCTCATCATCTCCATTCTAAATCCGCTTAAAAAAGCAATAAAAAATAAGTAGGTACATCTCGTAATAATATATAACGGAATTAAACTGTTACTGTTAACTCTTATATGAAACAATATAGTAACAGTATCAATATATAACAGTTGTATATACAAAACAAGCGTGTTTAATCATTCGATTAAGATATATCGATTCTATCGGCTTGGTCTTCACGCCCTCTAATTAAATTCTATTCTAAAGTTGAAAAGTATATTAGTATATAAATATATATATTATCATATACAGGTACCAAACGAGCATGCAGTCCACCTGATGGTAAGTGGTCACTGCCGCCCATGGACCTCAGTAATCATCCCCAAGTACAATTAATCATACTTAGTTATATTAATCGTTAAAAGTATTTTTTTATAATATACATCTTCGCACCCACAGAGAATGTGGATTTATTTGCGTGTGTAATTGGACACATTATTTCCTTTTTTCTTCATACAATCAAACCAAATACACGTTTTAGTTTCTTAACGACGCCCCCTAGATGAAATATTTAAAAATATTATTGACCTTTTCTAAGATAGGTACGTATTGCTCAATATTGTTTATTGTTTTTATACTTTTTTACGTCACTTTATTAGACATGGATTACGTGTTCTTAACACTTAATGCATTTTATATGCGAATGATCCAGTTATAGTTGGTATTTTCTATTCAGGGTCAGAAAAATACCAGAGGAAAAATACGAACAAAAAATACTGTAATTAAATAACTAGTTTACACTTGATCTTTGGTACGTACCTACTTGCAGGATAAAAGTAACGGATGTTGTTTTTATACTCTTTATGTTTAACAGAGATAAATTAATACCTGTTAGTAAAAAATGTGATTTGATGCGCGGTCATGGCGTTCAGTCATTCGTTAATACTTTTTAGGGTTCCATATGCATAGGGTGCCAATGGGATCCTATTACAAGACCTCTCTCTAGCTGTATCTCTTGAACCGTAATAGGTAGGATTTTTTTTACAGAGTGTGTATAACTAGAGTCGCTACAGCTACAAATACTAATAATAAAAAATATAAATATAAATGTGGTTCCTCATACATAAAAAACAGTATTTTTTTGGAAGTCTAGCAACAGTACCTACTATATTTCATGGGTAAAAACGCCATCTGGTGGTATGGAATAGTACAGTGTGCGAGTCCGACTCGCATTTGACCAATAATATACAAGTAGAAAATGAGTATGTATTTCATCTGCTGACATACATGTACGTATGGAGTCGCGAATTCAAACACTGACAGGATTGAAAATCTTAACTAAAGCCTACCTATTCCCTATTTACTCCTGAGGGCTGAATTGATTATCTTGTATACGTTTAACCTTCAACCATGCCATTCTAAGCAAATAAAAACCTACTTATGAACAACTGCTATGTGGTTGAAATGAAAAAGCCGCCTCGCAAGCGCCGACTATAGAATTTAGGACTAAAAAACTAAAAATATCACTGTATATATTTTACGGTCCTTTTTTTTCATCTATACACTTTTGACTGTAGTAACTTCCATGTCAAAGACTACACATACTGTAAGGCATTCGAAGTGAAACCTATACTTTACCACTCACATTATACTTATTTTGTGAGCAGATGGTAGCGGACTGATATTATACACACGGTAGCTGTCACACGTGTTCGTTATCGTGTCAAAGAATTACTGTGACGTGAATAATTTACTATAACTGTTTTAAAATACTGCCGGGAAAAATTTCCACTTGAGTCTTTCCCCCTGTTTAATTTGGTCTGAACTGCCTACGAGACGTGGTCAATGTTGATGATCTAATCGATTAATCTTCTTCTTATATAAAAAAGATTGACGTTCGGTAGTCTCACTAAAACTCGAAAACGGCTGGACTGATTTGGGTAATTTTTGTACTGGATTTTTTTCAAAAATCCAAGGAAGGTTTAAAAGGTAAAAAAATACGACAAAATTTTAAGGAAAATAGTAAAAGCGACGATTTTATTTTTATTTTACAAAATACCAATCGTTTGATTGGTATTTTGTAAAATAAAACAAAGGGTGCGTTCAGAAATTAAATGATATGCGAGATATTTAACACATTATTGATTTCTGAAGCAATAGAAAGTTCGCCGGGTCAGCTTGTTATACTGTATAAAGTACAGGATATAAAAATTGTACTATAACTACGATCATTGTTAAGCCTATTTTATGTAAGGTACAGGTAAAGTATTATTGATTTTTGTTTCATCATTTCATCATAAACTCAAATAGTTTAATTTTTTTTACTTTACCTTGCAGGCTGAATTGATACCAATTATGTAAGTTTACAGTTGTTAAGTATAATAAAAGTAGTAATTTTTGTAACCTAAAATAATATAACAGAAATCGTAATTCAAGGCCAATAAACGACAGACAAGAATTATATTTTATTTTAATTTTTATCAGGTGTCTATTTAAATATGGACAAGGTTGTAAGACGTGAAATAACTAGATTCACAATACAAACAGTTTGAGATAACGTGGTAACTGTTAGATAGGTAACGATAAGAGCCGTGGAGAATCAGCTAAAATAACTCGTTATATCCTGAAAATTATTATATTATTTAAGTCACGATTCAGTGACTGTTACTCAATATAATATTTGATGAAAAACGGTATTTTTATTGTGAATATTAAAATATTTAACAGATTTCCGAAGGAGGAAGTTGTTTTAAATACAAAAAATAAATGGGAAAACGTTACTTCCTTTCCTTCCTTTTATGTACGAGTAGGACTGTCACTTGTTTTATGCTGCATTGGTGAACTAGGGTCTTTCCCGCAAATAGAGAGAGATTTGGATCTCTGTTTTTTTAAATTTATTTAACTGTTAAAAGTTATTTAGGTACTTTGGTTAAAACTTAGTTTTGGTGAAAGAAAACATAGTGAGGAAAATTCGGACAGATTTCTAAAAAAAACAAGGTGTGTGATCATACACGCACATTGGTAGAGCGTAGTGGTTTCCTAGCAGTGGGTTCAAATTTTCAAGGTTTTAGAAATGATTTCATTTTTCTAAATACTTATATACTCTAAATAAAATATGTAATTTTGCTTTGATATATAATTCATAAAGTCTCAGTTACACCAAAAAATATTTACATGACCAGAATTTCAGTAATCTCTCTGTTCATCAGGGTCGATTAAATATTTTTCTCCATACCATGTTCATGATATAACAGACTGTCGTGAAACTTGTAGCTCATGATAATCGATTATAATTCCGTAGAACAAACATCCCGTTAAATTTGATACATCCTCTAGCGTAGTGTATACATCCTCTGAAATGATCCGTTCTTTCCGTGCCAAATAGTTGTAATTAAGGATGTTACAACAATATGTTACGCTGCGTGTGTAATCATTTCAATAATATGTAGTTAGGTACTTATACACGTCCAATAATCGACTGTAATAAGCAATAATCTTTCAATCATATCGATTTTCTATCAATTTATACAATACTAGTTGTACCTGGCATGTATTTCAACGGCATAAAAAATATATAGAACAAAATAATACACAAAAATCCAAAAACAAATTGTCATTTTTTTTTTGTTAGGGACATCCTAATCACCTAGCTTTTCATATTCACAAAACACAAAAAAATCATTAAATCGCTCCAAAGGTTTGGTGTTACGAGATTTTTGTAAATTAGATTTTATAAACTTATTTTAGGTCAAAAAAGGGCTACGGTAATCTATATAACTTGGATAATTTACGAAAATAGATAGGTACGGGTATCTAATGATAATATCTATGTATAACAAAAAATATCACTTTATGCTTTGATATCATTAATTTTGGTACAATTTATTTGTATAAATATTTTGACATAGTCGACATGTCACGCGAACTCATCGGTTTTGGTAGACGCATCATTATTCTGCCATACATCTGTTTCGCAGGCTCGCCAGGGGTTAAAAACCTGACGAAGGCAGCCTGTTTTAAATTCACCGTACACGAGATAAGTCCTGAAGGAGCGGGTTGCTAAAAATGGCGGTACAATAATTATAATTACAAGGAAACCGGCCAAAACGTTACGTCACAGCAGTTACGCTGCTAATGGGTTTTTTGTTTAATATCGTGCCGGTATGTGGGGCGGGCTGAGTGCACGAGAAATGCAATTATGTGATCACTGTCATAATGCGAATGTGAAGTATGCGCTTTTACGCGTAAACGTCCGCTTTTAATGTCACTTCGATGTGGGTAACCGTATCGATTTTATTAATTTTGTCATTTGATTAAGTATTAGATAGATAAATTACGCATCTACCAGAAACACACATTGTGTAGAACGCGCAAATATTTAAAAAACCTGGTGGCTTCGCTGCTCTTTGGACAGTTTTTTGGTGTATAGATAAAACAAGTGATACTACTAATCATCGAAATTCATGCGACTTCTGTATACATTTTATAATCTGAGTGCTACTGAATTACAGTATGATTTATAGAGATAGATCAAGACTAAGTAAAATTTAAGTTGCACAAGTTCATATTTCCAGTTTAGTTATTAGGTTATTAATATCCTTGATTTATCGCTTTTGGACAACGATGTTACCGTAAACGTCAAGTGCATTGTTACATTACTGCCTTAACGCCTATTAGTGTTCGCAAATTTATAATTACTTCTTGCCATAAATCAATTTAATTTGCTGTAAATTAATTAATGATACAACTTAGTTGAACTTAATGAAACCAGTTACATATATAAAGGAACCAAATATATTCTATAGTTAATGTTATCTTGTGCAATGTATTCGTGTTAAATGGTAGAGAAAAAAACTAATTAAATTGCAATATGGCGGCAATATGCGATCATGTTATTACCTTGTAGGTACGGCTTTTATTTTATTTTGTCATCTTGTTTAAAGGTGAAGGTTGTTTCGAAGCGCCAGGTGTATAATAATTACAAGATAACACGTACAATGTATTATATGTATAGAGGGATAAAGTTAAGTACCTATCTAGTACCTATCAGATATGTACTTGGTGCCACCGTGAGATAACGTTTTCCCGCCATATTTTGTCTCTGTCTTTCCATTTACATAACCATAAGCTTGTATGATATGACTGCGAGTGAGTGATGATCATCATTTTGGAATTCAACCATCACTTTCGAGGCACCGTTCACGGCGTGTCTTTATTTTTCTATACTTTTCGTACGGCCTGTGATAACTTAGTTCTTTTAAACGTAAGATAAGTGGAAGAAGTTAAATGTAAATTTCGAAAAAATGTAATAGTAATATTGGGTTTTTGCCTGTTACCAAGCACAGATCATAATCTGATCAGATAATCTGTGCTTGCTCACATGCAATGCAAAAACAATCATAATAACAGATAGTTATAATGATGTCACCAATAAAAAGTAAGCATTAACGTCAATAAAGTGAAGACACAAAAATAACCCATAGGTACAAAACTATAGTTCAATTATAAGAATTACAAGAAAAAAATAGAATTTGGCAAAGGCGTAATCGACAACTTCGAGACCGGTTTTTTTACGAAATATTGAAAAGATACGAAGGGATGTCAATGTAACTTATTTTTTAATAAAGGTGTTACATTCACATCCGTTTTACATAGACAACCGACGTCAAAGTTTCATTATTTTTATTATATGATTGTCAGATTGTACTGAATGGTCACGTATGGTTATCTCGAAATAATTCGAT
>DWNR01001117.1:0-16152 GCA_018250455.1 Polygonus leo
CCTATGGACATTTGCAGCACCAAAGGGACCGCCAATGCATCGCCGGCTTTGAAGGCTCTTTTTTGAAGAACTCCATGTCATAGCGCACTTGGAATACCTCGGGAGGAAGCTCATTCCACATCTTGCACGGACGAGGTAGAATGAAGCGTGCGAACCGGACTGCTGAGGACCGCCACGAGTCCAAGTGATGTGGATGGAGCCTCAACCTTCGGCGAGTAGTGCGATGGTGGAAAAATGAAGTGGGCATCGGATCGAACAGTTCACTAGAGCAGTCACCATTGTAAAACTTGTAGAAGACACAAAGGGACCCTATATCCCTTCGTAGGCTTCGTAGGCTTCGTAGGTCTCAAGTCGGTCAAGAGCTGTACTCCATGCGGACCTTACCTGAGCTTTATAGCAGTAGAAGTTGGCCCGCAATAAAGTACCGCTTCGCCCTGTTAAGCACGCTGAGTTTTTTAATACTGTTAAAAAACTCGGTGTGCTCAACATAATAGATGTTTAAGTGTGATGACTGTATTAGTATTATAGGTGTATGATCTAAAATAAAATCATTCCTTCGGGCATACTTTCTGGATAAGATACTCTAAACGTTTCACTTTTCTTTTATGACGTAACTGGTCAAGCTGGTAACGGTAGGTACTCTATGTGGACCGTCTTCTATCAGGCATTACGGAACAGTTCAGTATATATGTATGTAATAAAGCTTATTATATAACGAGTGACTATTTAAATGATAACAATGTATGGTCTGAAGTAAACCTGTGACTCCAGCTCCACTAATAATAGATAGATGTAAGTTCATTCATTGTATGCATATACATTTTTTAAAAGATGTGTGTTATGGAGTTTGTTTCGCTGTTTCTTCTTCATAACGAAACACCTCGGTGGTAACATCTTGACTTTCAAAAATAATTCTGTAAAGAATCTACTTTGAATAAAAACATTTTGATTTACGTGTAAGATTAAGAAAAAATATCTGTGCACACAATCGCAAATGATAACTTTTCCGTATGCTAGGTTAAATTCGCTGAAACTCGCATATGTAGCACTAGGCTTAAAATCGACCATAGATTTGATAGATTCATTTTATCTATGTTTAACTTATCTGTGGTACTAATCAAACTGAAACTAATAATATTAATCTGTATACCGTAATGTATACTATACGATACTATACAGTAGGTATAAATCAAAAGTGGCATAAATACGGCGTTTTGATCATTAAATTTGATTAAATTTAGTGTCTGTGAAGTTAGTAAATATTAATAATTCGGACATTGAATAGAACTTAAAGTGTTGTGTATCATTGCTCCGATGGTTTACATATAATCATGGGTTGTATGACTTGGATCCGAGGTATGACGTCCAATATTCTGTGCAGGAGGAAATTGTAGTTTTATTAATTATACCCAATCAATGCTACATTTTCTGCAATTATTGTTACAAATATGAAACTTATTTATATTGCTGATCTTGTCAACGTACTCTAGATATCATACAAATAATTTAAATATTTACCAACATTTCCTTATCCTAATAAACCTATTCTAAGAGTAAGAATAATCTAAGGTGCACTTAATAAACTGCGTAAATTTTTCATGCTGTGCATAAAGAACACTAAAACTATTTATTGTTTTATAAAAACTAAAACGTGACCTCCCCAAAGACACCTCCCCTATGAATTTAAACTATTTATAGAAGTTGCTAGGACTTTTGAAGAGTAGTATATTGTGTAAATATATGTATTTCAGTGAAAATATTATTGTTACAGGTCTTAAAATAACATTACCGTTTAAAGACAAAGAGCTAAATAAGATAGCAGCTTTCTTTAATCTGTCAACTTTTCTTCTGACCTGTGCTGCATTAGTTCAGCCAAGTTGGTTCAGAATCAAGGGTCTACATTGCACTCAAAGCTTGTCATTAGCACAGTTTTTCACTTTTGATGATGATGATGATGAGGACGATGATGATCAGATAGCTATACATCAAATCAGGGTATTTGATCCCATGAACAGATCGGATTTCAATGGTGAGTTCTTGTATTTTATATCTATTTAATACTTTTATAAACAACTTGTTTTATGTGTCCATACCCAACAGGTTTGCAAGGTGGTAGAATAATTGTAGTTCAAAGGGAGGTACCAATACCACCTTTAAATTCACCATGTTCTGGGACAGCATGGTTGCTGGCTACATTTTCATGTGAGATGTAAATGTTAGGATTAACAATATACTTGTAGTGGGGTTCCTTACAATTGTCGATGAGCAGCAGTGATAGCTTACCGTTAGAAGGACTGCAATTTTGTCTGCTACCTTTATACTGTCATAAAATACCGTCATAAAACTTCATTATTTCATATTTATAGACCGTCAGGCATATGTATATAGCTTTATTATTTTATCATTTTATTTAAAACTAACTGACCTGCACAACTTTGTTTGTGTCATATAAGAAAGAGTGGTTTTCCCCATTTTTGCAACATTTTTATTGATACTCTGCTCCTATTGGTTGTAGCGTAATGTTTTATAGCATATAGCCTTTCTCAATATTACACTATTTAACACAAAAAGAATTTTTCAATTTGTACCAGTAATTCCTAAGATTAGTGAGTTCAAACAAACAAACTTTTCTGCCTTATATTATTAATATACATAAAATTAAATGCAAATTCCAACATTGATGGTTAATTTTTTTTATACTTTTATAAAAGCCTTTACACAGAAAATTAAACTGAATCACTTACTGTTTACTTTAGGCATGAGGTTACCATGTTAAACATAATTAATGCTAATTCAAATGCAGTAATTGGAAACTAATGGCATGCTGAAATTACAAAAAAAACAAAAATGTTTTTCAGAGGAAATGTTCTTAATTTCTCACAGTTTTACTCAAATTATCTTTCATCAAGGCGACCGAGCTTCGCTCGGAATTTTTTAACATAATATTGTTGAATAGCTTAACTTCTCGTTGTTCATTGCCTGAAAAACGGATAAAACGACGTTTTATAAAAATAAAACCTAGCTAGATCGATTTATTGCCCCCGAAACCCCCCAAATACAAAATTTCATGAAAATCATTGGAGCCGTTTCCGAGATCGTTGATATATAATACAAGAATTGCTTGTTTAAAGGTATAAGATGAAGTGCTGTATTCTGTAAAATTTATATATAGAGATTTGTATAGAGATTTTTAAAAAAGCCCATTAGAAGCTATCAAAATTTTATTATCATGTTATTAAAATCAGAAAACCTTTCTTTCCATTTTCTTTACTCTAAGAGTCCAGAACAATAAGTAACTTTGTAAGATTATTACATTTCTAACTATCTACTGCGACTTCACACAAGGTGTTGCCAATTTTTGCATAAGTTTCAGTACAAAATTAAAAACAAAATGTAATTGGTTTTGAATAAATAGTACTTTCTTTAGTATTAGTACCTTATTTTTTTTTTACTCCAATGTACTAATGTTTTGTGGTGTACAAATTATAAAGAGTTTATCTATCTACTTTCACACTGTTTAGTAAGTTAGCACTAAACAGGGGTCTTAATTGGATGTTGACTATCAATATTTTACAGAGCATATAGTGAACCAATTTATCAGTTTAACACAGTTTCACAACTACTTTATAAAATACAATACAATACATTCTTAAACAAACACTACAACAATAGTATTGTAACAATTTCTCCCAAATATTTTTCATATACAGACAGCAAATCGTTACAGATTTATTACATGTATAGATACCTAATATAAATTATGTTAACCTAGACAAGTTAAAGTATGATAAAAATTTACCACTGCAATTACCCCGAAAGTATGGACACAATGGAAGACAATACTGTCTTAAAAGCATAAATGTATTGTAATCAATCATTCATGAACTAAATCATAATAATTTTGCCAGATGGTAGATCTTTTTTCTATTCTGGGTTATTCCCACTGCTACACTCATTTGCAACAGACTGCAATGCGTGTCTCATTAGAATTGTAATCCTCTTAGTGGTTTTCTGGGGTGACTTACAATCATGGTCTGTATCCACCCACCATTTGCTATTTCAATGGTAAATTAAATTTGACGGCTGGGTTGTGAAACAATGACTGCTTTAAACAATTATTTGAAATATAACACTGCTTGATGCACATACCATATGGCATAAAACTTTTGATAAGGATGTGTTATTATGTTCTCAGATTATCAACAATTGTTTCTGTTTTGGTTTTTTTTATTTACAAGTGAACTTTATAGTTGTATATGCATGTACATATTATTATCAACACAACTTTTAAGTTTTAGTAGTTACTTACTATGTCTGAATTATTATTATTATTATATGAGTACCTAGGATAACACTGTTATTAGAATATATGAACATTTTTTTCTTTTTTTATCTTAAAAGCAACAGTTCAAAGCTATAACAATGTTTCATTGTTAAAAGGCTGCTAGTTTATTTGGAATGTATAGTTCACTCTTTCTCAAGCTCGGACCAAAAGTAGTGACTTTGAACTATTCAAGGGGAAAATAGGCTTGCGACACAAAAAGCTTACAAGGCATGATATACAATGAGATTCACTACACTTATATCTGCACAATTTCGATATTGTGTGTAATGCTTTTGACACTTCATAATTAATAAATGAACACACAAGATGTTTTTTTTTATATAATCAGACTATTTATGCCCATGCACCATGGTATGGTCTAGACTGTACTGACGTATTCAGGTGCCAGAAGGTTAAATTTGAAATAGTTGTGTCTGTATTGACTCTCCTATGAACACAAGTTCTTTCCAAGTAAAATTGCTTTGGAACGTAGTGTCAAAAAGGCGGAAGGTAGATACTACCGAATGCCACGTTTGTAACTTATACACACATAACATTTTGTAAGGACGCATACAAAGCGTTATGCACCTTGTACTTTATGTACGCGCGTTTCACCAGAAAGAAGAAGTGGTCCCTGAGTGAGCCAATCATTTCTAAACTTGTAGCTATTGGAGGTGTATTTTTTGTTCTTTGGCAAATAAACAAATGGACGATGTCAGCCTCAGCATTCGCCATCAGAACTTGATAGGTAGACCTTTGACAGGCTCTAGAAACGTTTAGGAGGATAGGTATAAGCCGACTGACAAATAAGATCTTATGTAGACGCACAGGAAGATCCTGTCTGCATACATGCATGCATGCATAAAGGTAGCAAACGATCATGCACCTGATGGTAAGTGCTCCCTGCCGCCCATAAACATTAGTAATCATCCCCAAGTACGATTAAAACACATCTAAGGTTGATGCGTTGCTGTCCCTGAGGACTAAGATGTTCTTCTCGTACGTATTGCCGGTAACCACGCTTCTCCAAACCGAAACACAAGAATGGTTTCACAGAGGATAGTGAAGGTGGCGGTGGTACCTCCCCGGTCGAACTAAATGAGTTTTATCACCAGTCAAAAGAGTGTTATCTACAAAGGATTTTTTATATTAAAGATGGGTCAATATTTTTGATTTCTTTAGACGAATGTCAGAGTTCTACCAATTTTAAATATATTGTATCACATTTAAGGAATAATTGTCCTTATATGATATAATGTTATAAATGTTTGTTGTACGTAATTAACCTTCTCTATAATATCCACATAACCTTGATAAAGGTTACAGCAATTGCTAACAAAAATGTTTAATATGTTAATGAATGTTAAATACTTTTCAGGGTTGCCGCCATGCACCACCCCCGAAATTATTACTCTCATGAGAGTACTCATATTATTATGTTTTATGGTACTACTTTGTTCTTGTATTGGAGTAATAATAAACATAACCAGCCTTAACAGCAAAGTGATAAAAATGCTGCGAAGAAATGCTGTTCCGAGTATAATGTGTGTTTTCTGGGTCATTGCTATTGTTGGAGTGTGCTACTATACAACGGTCGTGTTGGGAAATGCAAACAATAGCGATCCTAATACAATACAAGTTGATTATGAATATGGATTTTACACGATAACAGGTGCAGGTTAGTATCTAAACGTTAAGACGTTCGAATAATTAAAAGCATGAATATTACATTGGTATCGGTAAGAGAATATGACATCAATCATCATTATTAATTTATTTATCATGGTCACAGTCATACTTACTCGTTTATTTATAAATATGAAATATAATAGCCATTCAATGATAGCAATTTTCAATAAATCAAAAACCAATCGTTCTGAAATGGCCGTTGTCAGACTTGTACATTGTAAAAATGTAATAATATCGGTAATATATACGGATAAGTTACACACGTAAAACTTCGCATTTTTTGTGACTATAAAATCATGTAGTTTGTAAACTACATGATTTTGCTGTGAACATTATCTCCTACAACCATCATAAATACAAGGTCGATCACACATACGTTGAGCCTAAAATGGATTTTTTCATATGCTAACTTTGTGTTAATACCTCCTTCAAGTCAAAACAGCAATTTTACACCGAATGAAACAGAAATTAGTTCGTAAGTGGTGGCAAAATATACCTTTTTTAAAGTTATTATTTTAATATCACTAACGTGCATTAAAAACGCAGTAATAACCATTTCTGTATAATACTTGATGAATGGTTAATATATAGATTTTTAGACAAGTATTCAACTAGTATCTTATATTTGAAACATTTAAACTTCCAGGTGCTTTGGCGTTACTCGCTTCGGCCGCTAACTTGTGGGGAGCTCCACTGTCAAGCGATGAAGATATACAGAGACGAAATCTTATGGAAGATTGGGATGGTTACGAAGCCCACAGTGTAGGGCCCACACCAGCCGTACCTACCTTGCCCCCTTACACCCCAAGTGCTAATTATGTTCCAAGTGTCCACCCTACTTTCGCGCCCCCAGTGCTAGGTACCCAACAATATTTCCCATTTGACGATCTGTCCATCCTTCCCCCACCGCCTCCATATACACCGTGATTACGCTACTTTTATTAATCTCAAAACTTCGATTATTACTATACTTACTTTTAGTTATTCTCTAAATGTATGTCAAGTGTATCATATGTAACCGAGTTTATAAAAGGTTATTTTTCCAAAACGCATACTATGGAATTTTAATGCTTTAAATATGGCTTAGTACAGATATTGCGAAATAGATTTTAAGAAAGGAAATTTCATGCAGCTGTTTTATATGAAACTATACTTAAATTTACATTAAATATTTTGTTCAAATTTCATTTTAATCTCAAATACTGGCATGTGAAAGACATAATGCTGTTTACCTGATAGGGAAATAATTTCTTCTATAGATTAGGGGATAATTATTCTCTTGTCACATATTGTTGTGAACATGCCTGGCTTCAAGTTGGTACACAGCGCCAAATTTAAAACAAAAGTTGAATCTCATTTGGAATAAAGTCCAACTACAATACGAAGCCTCATATAGTCTGAACATACATTAGATTTTTAAATTGACTATATTAATATTTAAAACATTATTATATTAAGAAAAAATGTTACGAGATTTTACTGTTAATATCTTAATAACATAAACTCTAATTTAAATGTTACTGTTTCTGTTCTATGTATATTGCGGTTGTGAGTTAAATCAACTTAAAATATTTCTTCGGTATGTGATTCGCCATTTTAGTGCCTATTTGTGTCGTGTTGTCGAAACGATTTTGATGTTTATTACTTGTGAGTATTTAAATGGTGGTAGAAATCCCTACAAATATATATAGGTAAGCTAAATTGGTAATATTATGTAGCATTCTTGCATTTCTGCAGCATTAAATGCACTGCTTTCGTCTGGTACAAGGATAATCACTAAATAATATTCAGCCTTTTCCTGTATAATGATTCACTCAGAGAGACACTACAAAATATATATTATGGTACGCTTTTCCGTAAACAAAGCGTAATGAGATGTTCTAAAGGTTTTATTTCTTTTTAAATAAATTACGGACGATATATTTTCTCAAATGTAAATAATACTATTGCCTCTTAATGTTAAACTTTCCAATTTTAACGATGGAAAATTTTTAATAAAATATTTGCGTGACACTTACATTAGAGAATTCCAGGTAGCTCATGTAAAATTCAAATTAAACTCATTTCACTTGAAAAAATAAGGTCTCATGAATGTATCAGATTACATTACAATTAAAAGAATGCTTTCCAAAAAGTTATGAAAGTGTAAAATAGTTATAACCATAATCGTATTCTTGTTCTGAGTACTTCTAAGATTCTCTTGATATACCTTGCGCATAGAGACAATAATATTTTATATGTACAGCACCACTATTAAAGTTAATTTTGAAAATAATTATATACATTATGATCAGTTTTCATACGAATATATTATAAGAATACTAAATACGAAAGCACACCTGAAAAGCGAAAAGTAGTATCTATGCAGATGTATGAAGAAGGCCACGGATATTCAGTGAAGTGATCGAACAAAAATATTTTTCACGCAATAACCGTTTTGAAAGCGCCATTCGTACGTTATTTTATCTAAATCAATACCAAACCCTCAGCAGATTATATATAAAGCGTACCAAGATTTGTTCATTTCGCATGAGCTTCAAACTATTAGATACGATTTTACGAAATTTTATGTGAAAAGTGTAAATGTGTTAAACGATTCACGAAATAAATTCTAATTATATTAAAGTATATTATAACTTGTTATATATAACTTTAAAGTGTTAAATGAAATCATTAGGTTAAAAATATTGAACATAAATAAACTTTAAATTCTTTAATATTTTAACGTAATATACAAAAAAAAATCGCGATTGATCAGGTATTTATGCAGACTTAGATTTTACATATAAATACAGGAGTGGTATCTCCTTAACTCGATTTTTTAAAGATCAGTTTAAAACATTATGTTATTACTATTTGTTAACATCGATAAGTTAAATTGCATAATATATGTATTAAACGCTGAATATCGATCGGCGATCGGATATCGATTAAAAGATTTTTTGGGGCCTAAAACGACAAACGAAAAGTAAATTATTTACATATAACCATACATAAATTACGAAAGATAGATTTTTATCACATCAATAGTTTAATCTGTTTTTTTCTTATGGAAATCGATTTTTTCCTACACAATCGCCAAACCTAGCTTGATACTATCTAAAACATAAATATATATATACATGAATTAACTTATTGGTTTACAAAGAACCAATTGAAATGTTTTAATGAATAAATGTTCTTAAATCTTATTCAACGAATAATATACATTGGGTCAACTCGAAACTGATATATTCAAATAAGTAATAACTTTTTGATTTACATATTTTACAAGAATTTTTGTATATTTGATTTTTTCAGTTATTTTACTTTCACCTATTTTTAAATATATTTCTGTAACAAATTGTTGGCTTCTCTGAAAGTAAAATAGTGTTAATACATTATACGAAAAAGCGAAGAAGTAACTTTTTGAACTGTGACCCACTTGTACCTAGATAACAACAGTTAAAAAGTGGGCAAATTTTTCTTCCAACAATTTTATAACGAAATATATAAGGTCACAAGTTTAATTGAAATGTATAATTTATTCCACAAATAATACTTTTTGTAAAGAGTTTTTGAATTTTAACATTGAGATCTAATCTGTGTATAAAAACTATCTGATCTGTGTATAACAATGCTTACAAGTGCTCTTTATTAATGTCTAATACAATATTTATTTGGAAAGATTTGACCAAAAATCATGAGTCTGCAGGTTGTGTACAGTTCATACTTGAAAATCTCATCAATATTAACTTGCCTTATATATCAGCAATATGAATATTCAATTCAAATAGGTTTGGTAGTGTCTGCTGTATATTTCATGTTACCAAATATAAAAAATGTTACTAGTGATATTGTTTGTTAATGTATAGATTTCTTCTAGAATAAGGATAGTTATTCCTGGTAAATAATCTGGGAAGTTTATTTTTACAATTAAACAAGAGTAAGATTTTATTTTTGTGTAAGACCAATATGCAATACATATCTATAAAAATTAATGGTTTGTTTTATTTTTTCTTATTTGTTTTTAATGACTCAAGCAAATGTTAATAAATTTTTCTTGAATAAATTTTACTGAATAAAACTTTAATAAATCAATTGTGAATATGTAAAGAAATAACAATAACTTTTTTTATTGTAGACTTCTTATTTATTTCCGTTATATACATACATTGTAAGATACAAAATTAATTTTTACAAATTAATCTATTAAATACTTTCCAACTGTCATGATAAACAAGTCAATTTAATGGATTAGACATTACTATTAAGTAATCTTAATTATTTTTAAGTGCGCTCAAATCAAAATTTGGTTGCTGATTTTGTCTTTCAATAGGTGCAGAATGAGGTTTGCAAGTTAGCTCTGCAAAACTATTGTTTTGTGATTCCTTAGACATGTCCTCACTAATGAGAAACATCCCTGGGATATTACTATGACCAACTTCTTGTGATGGTATATTCAGGTATCTAATTCTTTCTTTTTCCAAATAATTGACCTTTTCTTTCAATGTCATGTTTTCATCTTTTAAAACTTCTACTTGTAACACCAATTGTTCTATAAGAGAATGAAGATTTTGACTCAGTATTTGTAATTCTTCAACAACTACATGTTGGGACTTCTCAGTTTTCTTTCCGTCGGTCACATCTCTAAGCACAGGGTCATTTTGTCCTTGCTCTTTGTTAGTGCTAAGTAAATTTAATAATGATTCTGACTCATTCATTGCTTTATATATAGCAACTTGCAATTTAGCAGGATCATTGATCTGGAGGTTTAGATGAGGTTCCTTTCCTAAATTTTTTATGTTATCCATGGCTTTCTTCACTCGTGTGTACTGTTCCTTTTTACTTTTAATGAGATCTTTTTGTTTGAGGTGGTAGCTGTGTTGAAGAGTGATAGATTCTAGAGCAACCGTTGAGGTAGTAGATTTCATTGCGTCAAGAAGTAATTCGGCAGCATTGTGGTGACATTGCATGGCTTCGTCGTATCTGTTGTGCAGCAAATGGGCTTCTGCACGACGATGTTGTTGATGAGCCTGAAATCTTATTACGCATTAATATATGTTATATTCCCCATGTTGATACGCATTTTGATTTAATCCAATCATTACCAAATTCAGAGGATGAGATTCCATTGTCAGATATAAACTTATAAGTTGAACAACTTTATTTTAAAACAATATTTCGCTTCCGAATTTACATTACACCACAATGAATTTATATATTCCAGCACTATATAAAACAGTATCTTGTTGCGTATTTATTTACCAATTTTTATAGATATTTATTATTGTTCAAGATTGACAATATCAAGCTGATGTGACAACTTGACATTGACAAGTCTTACGTTGGCAAATAATGGCACAGAGTAAAAATTAAATAAAATGATCAACAGCGAAGAGTATAAATGCGAATGGTTAGGGCATAAAAGTCATGCATTAGTTGCTGCATTATACGTATGAATAAGGCCGCTACCCCACTGGCGACTTTCGGTGATTTCCTAGTTATAGTGTTCCTTCGACGTTCGCCTAGAAGTCTTCGCGTCTTTGTATTTGAAGTAATGGGAGAATCGCTATGGGCCCATGATCGCTCGTTAACACTGCCGAATACTGTAATTTTATTTGTAATGAACGAACAGTTATCAATATCATTACACGATCTATTTTTAAATCTATACAATAACCGAAGAACTTGGCCGAAGGCAAAGCTAGTCACAAATGTAAGTGACGTTATCCATCTTACTTATATGCCGGCGATGCATTGGCGGTCCCTCTGGTGCTGCAAACGTCCATAGGTGACGGTGACTACATACCATCAGGTAGCCCGTCTGCCT
The DNA here is from genome assembly GCA_018250455.1 of Polygonus leo. Taxonomy (NCBI): domain Eukaryota; kingdom Metazoa; phylum Arthropoda; class Insecta; order Lepidoptera; family Hesperiidae; genus Polygonus; species Polygonus leo. Next base: position 11,826 of record DWNR01001117.1, read on the forward strand.
TATCGCTAGGTTTAAATATATAAAAAAAAATATATAAACGCACTTATTATGTATGGGACAAATAAAGTGTGCATGGCGCTTACTCGGCACTTACGAATATAAATTACTATTAGCTTCACTACAATCACAATTTGACTTGCCAAAGGTTACAAAAGACATTGTGGATGCCTAATTAGTTAGGTACGTAAGTTACGACAATCTTTGTTGATTGACCTACGTATTACATTATATAGTTTAGTGGATTGACCAACGGCATTCTTAACGCGTTATGCCCCCAGTCAAATCAAAGAGTATAATAATATACAATGAAATATAGGTACATTACCTATGTCAAGCAGCAGGAATTTCAAATGTCATTTAGATGCCTATAATTTCCACATGAAATATTTATACTAAGTCTTATGCTAAAAATGCCAAGTGAAAAAATATTACATTATTGGTCTAAAAAATATGTATTTATCAACTCGTCACGCATGTCTGTCGCGAATAAATTCTTGGCATATAAAGTATTTTTGAGACCTCTGTTGATATTTCGGTGGTACAAAAGGAGCAAATATTATCATATGAAGAAAATAGAAGTTGAAACCCTAAAAAAGATTCTTGGTTGTTGCAAATCAAGTAGATTATATAATCATTTTGGTGATGTTGATTTATTGAATTATATGAAGATAGAGCGAATTAGGTGGCGGAGATCTACGGGACTTCATACACGTCATTTGAATAGACTATTTGCCGATTGTTGTCCAAACGATTCGACTTCAAAATACTTTTTACGAGCTATAGAATGCCGAGATAATGGTCATGAACTAAATAATTCAAAGAATCTTTCTATTTTAGACCGGTAATCCAGAATTCAATGAAATATTAACAAGCAAGAAGAATGAAATACAGAAATTCAATGCAACTGCGCTATCATAGGTATATTTATTTATATAAATATAAGAAATTTAAGTCAATCTTAAATCAGAATAATACCTTAAATATGACGTTGAGTACAAAACGTCGTATAAATTTTACTAGTGTAGATGAAACTAAGGCTACTGGAAAAAAATAAATTACTATATCGGTCATAATACTGAAGTATTTATTTATTTGTAGAGTTTATAGTTGTATCACTCGAACAAATTAAAAGTGGTTTGTGGTCTATATCTCTTTCGCAAAAGCTTCAAAGCGAGTTCTTCATTTCTTATCAATTGCCGCCATCGAAGTCTTTCACATCGTACATGATGTATAACATCCATACCCTTATATTTCTCATACACTAATTTCATATTAATATCCGAAAGATTTAAACCCCTGCAAGTATATGTTGATTTCAAAATTTGTGACAAAATCCAGGATTCAAAATGCAAGAGTTTTCTTGAGCAAGGCTCATTTAGCTTCCATACTTCACAGCCGTACGTTAGAATAGGTCTCACAAAACACTTGTATAACTGAAACTTTATTCTACATCGCAATACCGGGTTGGCAAGAAGCGGCCAATGTCGTTGGCACCACAAATGTGCACATCGAATTCGTTTTGATATTTCTAGAACCATTTGCTTGCTACTTAGTTGTGGTATACCAATTTTTTGTAAACTGTTCATTATATAAATAAAATAAGTAAAGCCTTAGAAAATTTCTTCATGTTATTTCACATGACAATAATTTTAACAGCTATTGTCATATTACGTCATAGATATTGTACCTGTTGTTTCTATTTTTATAGAATAGTACAGAAACAGCAAACGAGCATGCAGCCTGACGATAAATGCTCACTTCCGCCAATGAACATCTGAATCACCACAGAAACATTGCTACCCCTAGGGACTGGGATGGTCATCTCGAGTATAGACAAAGCTACCTATTTCCGCTACTTATTTTCACGCATAATTTTAGGCATAATTTAACTATGCAACTAGGTATCCAAGTAGGGAGTCCGCCTACGATTATGCCAAATTTACTTTACAGACAGATTCTAAAGCATTTTCTTTAATTTTTTGGAAAAATCCTTAACGCTGTCTGCGGTCAGATATAAATTTTAATATAATTTAAAAGAATATTAGGTACGAGTAGTTTAAACGTTATCTAATTCGATACTGCTACTCCTTGGATATATTTGCAGACACGTGGCAATATTTAACATCGAACTCATTGTGGCACGGATTTATGATTTTATCCTCCGGGAATACCTCCGCGAACTGTGCTATTAGAGATATTACATCAAATTAGGTACATTCGTTAAAACAAAACACGTGAAGAATTTCATTCCTGACGGGGCTCTCCCGACCACTTTATTTGTTATGTCGTCTTGGTCTATAATGAGCATTGAATTAACACGAAAAGTAAGAATCACACACCTGCTAAAATTGGCTGCAACTTTGCATGAAACCATTGTTCGATCATTTGTTGGCATTTAATCTCATAACAAGCAACTGAAAATAGCTCATAGCACATTGTTACAATTACAAACATGAAGCTTAATACAGTAGACTTCTTGATTTGTTTGGAAGAACAACGTGCGTAAAATGCTTCCTATTCTTTTATTCCAATTACTTTTTCAAACTGTGTTAAGCGTAAATTCTCAATGTTCCATGGTAGATGTTAAGAGTCTTCTGGAAGGATGTGAACGATTAGTAGGATTGAATGTGACAAGCATCGGTGGAACGATGGTAAATGACCACAACTGTGACGTACTCCTGCCAAAACAAGTTTTCACTGAGGAGCCACTGTTTCAGTACTCCCTAGCTGATTCGGTAGTTATTTTTTTATTAATATTGTAAATAGAATAGCTATTAATGAAACGGATGTTGCCAGAGTTTTCGCACTGTATCATCGGGATTCCTGGACCTTTGGTGTGACCGGCTATGCTTGTAAATAGGGATTAATTTGGAAATCACAGATCTTGAATGAGTAAACTTTTTCTGTTTGTAGAATTTGCAAAAATTTAGTGATACCTAGAAAAGTAACGGTGTCAACCCATTTTTTTAGGTTTGAAGTATTTACTACCACCAAAGGACATCTCTAAGCAACCTCATTAATGTATATTTTATAGGGATCGAAGCGAAATGTGTTTATGCCCCGAGAACGAGGTATAATCAACAACAACATATATTCCTCAACCAAAACCCTTGCTTAGTAGAGACACTTGTAATTATTTCTAGTTACGTTTGATATATTTTCCAGAAAAAGTTCTACACAATAATTATGGTGGACCCGGACGCTCCTCCTCAAATAGATGGAGAATTTTATCTACATATGCTAAAATCAAATATACCGGTAAGTCAACAATTTATTTGAAGGATATGAATGATTTGAAATAACTATTATGCATTATTACAATAACTGACAACTCTTTATTTTTATTGTTTGCATATTGTAGGGTTTGGCCTTAAAAGCAAAGGAAACTAGTAAGACTGTTGGCATCGACTATAGAGGTAAATTACGTTTAATGATATTTAATTTATCCACAATATATCTACTTTTGCTTTATAAGTGTTTAGGCCCCACTTGGTTTGCAATACTAGGTATGTGCACTACCTTCACCCGAATAACTACAGTAACATTAGCAGTCCCAATAGTCACCAGGCCGAAAAAGAGCTCTATTTGCAAAAAACGTGCTAATTCCTCTGTTGTTGCAAATGTCTACAGGCGACAATGACCACGTTTAATGGGGTAGTTTGTCAGATAGCTCCTGTCTGCCTTATCGCTCTCTTAAAAAATAAGAAGTTATAGTAAAATATTTATGTTCTTTTTGAACTCTTATTTTGTTAATAACAAGCACGTTTCATCTTATGAATAAGCATTAGGTACCCTTTAAATGTAAACAAGATACAGATTTCGAAGTAATATACAAATCTGATATTTCAAGCATCGGACGAAAATCGTAAATAAATTAAAGCAGATATTATAATAAAATTTCAGGTTATAAGCCACCAACGCCACCTCGCGGCACAGGCCCGCATCGTTACATAAGTCTGTTGTATGAACAAGCTGATGGAAATAACTTCCTGCCAAACGTTCCGTCGTCTAGAGGGCGCTTTGTTCTGGCAAACTGGCTCCGAGGCAAGAACCTTTGTGGACCGGTTGCCTCTACTCAATTCCGAGTGCAATTCTAGATGGCGCTATGAGTTGCATTATAAATGGAATTTGTAATATTTATTCGTTTATATCTATATATTGTCATTGTTAAACAGTTCCTTATTAATGTTAATATTATTAATACATTCGTACCTAATTCAGTTCGTATCAATATTTTGTCAGATTATTCAACCCTGATATTTCCAAAGACGGTTTGTCCGTTTTAATAAATAAATGGAGCTGCAGTTGATTTGTTTCTCACTTGCCC
>DWNR01001118.1:0-16149 GCA_018250455.1 Polygonus leo
GCTATTATATTATGCTCGTTTTTTTTATGTTTTAACCTAGCAATAAGGCAGACGGGTCACCTGATGGTAAGTGTTCACCGTCGCCCATGGCCATTTGCAACACCAGAGGAATCGCCAATGCATTGCCGGCTTTGAAGGAGAGCTCTTTTCGCACCTTTTTGGAAGAACCCCATGTCATAGCGCTCTGGGAATACCTCGGGAGGAAGCTCATAACTAAGCTTCTATCATAACTTGTCCTTTTATATATTTAAGACTTCAACATTGCCTCCAAGTCAGCATTGCAATCTGAATTATGAGGAGCATAAACATAGTTCATTGAAATATTGTCACGTATACGTCAGTGGATTAATTGCGTGTTTGTTAATTCGCGTCACGTGTCGTGTACACAAATAAACGGCGCAGACAAGTTGCTTTATTTATCGCTTGCTTTCAGCTTGGGCAGCGATAACTTATAGAAATTTATGTAAAGTACATACCTTATGTATGTATGCTTCGGTCATTTGCCAGAAGATCGGGAGAAAAGTCAGAAAAATAGCTAAATGCTACAAAAAAATAAATAACTCAGTACTTCTCGTGATATTGTGTATTTGCATTTAAAATGTATGGGAGATTTTTTTTATACATGTCCTATCATGAGTGAGTCATCTGAATTTTAAAGATGTTTTTACTTCAATATTGCCTCGAAGGAAACATTGCCATCATGCCATCTGAATTATGAGGAGCATAAACAAAGATAATTGAAAAATTGTCACGTAGACTACAGTGGATTAATTTTGCGTTTGTTCATTTGAATCACGCGTCGTGTGCACAAATAAGTGGTGCAGCCATGTTGCTTTATTTATCGCTTGCTTTTAGATTGCTATTTTATCAGCGATAATCTATAGTACTAAAAAGTAAAGTATGTAGATATGCTGTGGTTAACCCCCAGAAAATTCAGTAACAAGTTGGATAAAGTTATGAATTAATCATTACTCAAAAGAATGTTTACTTATGGTGAATAGAGACTACAAGAACTTATGAGTACATGCAAATTAACCAAATCACGCTATTTTGTGTATTTGCATTTGGAATTTTTGGAATATATTTTTTTATAGATATTTTAACATAATTTGTCCATTTTTAATTTTTTTTGTAAACGTTGCTTTTACTTCAATATTGCCTCTAAAGTGGCAGTGCAGTCTGATTTATGAGGAACATAAACTATGTTCATTGAAATATTGTCACGTAGACTACAGTGGATTAATTTTGCGTTTGTTCATTCTCGTCACGCGTCGTGTACACAAATAAGTGGTGCAGCCATGTTGCTTTATTTATCGCTTGCTTTTAGATTGCTATTTTATCAGCAATAACCTATAGTACTGAAAGGTAAATTCAGTAACAAGTTGGAAAAAGTTATGAATTAATAATTACAACAAAAATACTCAAAATAATGTTTACTTATGGGTTAATGGAACTTATGAGTCCATACAAATTAAGCCAATCACGCTATTTTGTATATTTGCATTTGAAATGTTTGGAATATATTTTTTTATTGATCTTGTATCATAATTTATCCATTTTTAATTTGTTTTTGTAAACGTTGCTTTTACTTCAATATTGCCTCCAAGGCAGCAGTGCAATCTGAATTATGAGGAGCATAAACTAAGTTAATTGAAATATTGTCGCGTAGACTACAGTGGATTAATTTTGCGTTTGTTCATTCTCGTCACGCATTGTGTACACAAATAAGTAGCGCAGACAAGTTGCCTTATTTATCGCTTGCTTTCAGCTCACGACTTTATCAGCGATAACCTGAAGAAGTATTATGTAAAGTATGTTGTATACTTCGGTTATGTAAGAAATCAGATAAAAAGTAAGAAAAAAATATAAAATACTTTGAAAGAAATATACTATCGAACTAAAATAGTTTGCTTATTGGTTAAAGGTTTACTTACAAACTCAAATACTTTAGAAATTCTCGCGTTATTTTGTATCATTAGTTGGTATGTATTGGAGAAATATTTGCGACTACAATGATATAAATTAAAAAAAAATTAAATGTTATTGACGTTTGTTTTTTTGATGATAAAAGATTTTAATACATACTTTTGGAATAAATATTTGTCGTCATAAAACAAAAAACAATTGAAAATATCATGTTCATCGTTCGGTTCCTTATTTACGCTAGCTAAATTAGCACTAGTCTACTTTAATACCTTTACTTATTCATTGTGCCAGGTGGTTCGACCAGGGAGTTCGGCCAGGGAGTTACCACCGTCACCCTCAAAATCCACCGTGAAGCAATATTTGTGTTTCGGGTTGGAGAGGCGTGGTTGCCGACTATACTTATGCACGAGGAGAACATCTTAGCCCTCAGGGGTAGCAACGCATCTGCGATCAAACTCAGGTACGATTTTATTGTGCTTGGAGTGGTTACTGATGACCATGGGCGGCAGTGAACACTTATCAGGCTGACTGCATGCTCGTTTGCTACCTTTATACAATAAAATATGATAGTTTTATTAGCTTCTATGTTTGTATGGTAACAAAATTGGGTTTAATAAGGCGTAAATAAAACCAGAGAATCTCAATCACGCATATCATTTTATTAAGTCGACTGTAGCTATGCTCTCATCTATTCATTTAGTTACAATTAATTGACAATTAATAAAAATTATGCTTAACTTTAAGGGTACAAAAATAAAATTGTAAAAAAAATCCTATCTACAAATTATTGGATTTGGGAAATATGTATTTGAAAAAAATGAAAACTTATAAAACAAAGATAAAGGATTCGATTGTTTTTGCTCTATTTTTTTCATAAATATAAAATAAAATAAGTATACCGAATCTGTCAAACATTTGTCCCTATAATTTGAAAAAAAAAACATGGATTGCAAGTGTATACGTATGTTGTGATTTTATTAACATAACATTAAAATTATAAATTATTCTTATAATAATACATGCGAGAATGTATTGAGTTACTTTTTTAAATATAATCTGTTTTTCTTTGAATTACTTTGGTAATAGTATCAGTAAGACGTATCTTTGGTTACAAAGTATTTTACAGCTATAAATTAAATTTTCACTGAAATCACGCAATAATTTTATAATTGAACATAAAATTAATACTTAAAAAAAATCCATCCAAGATCCATCGTAAGGACTGACTATTGGTTAAATGTTAAAAGTAAACCAACCTTCAGCTCAATATTGTTATATATAGACATTTCGTCACAGGACTCAAAACAAAGTTTTCGGATCTTTATGCTCAAGAACACCACCGCCTAACTGTTATGACCTTTACATTTGTTAAGTTATTAATAACAAGTAAAACATATTTTTTAAATATCTTGTGTAATCCATGTAAATATAATTCAAAATGGCGGCATTCTTGTTCATATTTCACTCTTTTCCTATGTGTTCAAAATCAGTCACTGTCATTTTAGATTACAATAGGTATTTATCGTACAAAATATTATATCCGTTGCGAATATAAATAACTGGCCTGATTTATGAGTAACTGAGAATATAACTGTACAAACATGGCATAATATTTTTATGGATAGTTTATGACAACACATGAAGTACTATAAAATAAATTATACAAATATTTAATGACATAAAAATATTCTTCAATAACAAAGTATCGATTAAGTATTAAAATAATATTGCTAATATTAAAATAATGAGTGCACCATTTCAATACATTTTTCTACGTATTTTTTGTATGTTTTTCAATAAAAATTAGATGTAGATAAATGAATAATACAATTTTTTCGTAATGACAATAATTCTAGTTACGATTGCCTCTTAAGAACAATAAAATTATAATTTACATTTAAGTACCACTTGAACAAAAATGAAAGTATCATTTCAATACAATGTATTTTTAATTTGTTTTTCAATAAAATTAAGTGTTAAAATGGATGAAAAGGTACTAATAAAAACATTTTTTCTAACACAATTCATTCAAATGTCGAATTTGCGTTTTATTTATTAGTTATTATTTATTCAAAGAAGAAAATAAAGATGCGTTTTCTATTTTAACCTAGCTACAACAACTCATTATTTATTATTTATGATAAGTAAAAAACGCTTTTCCCCTATATTTACGCCATTAAAAATTCTAGAAGGAAATTCATTTTTTCCACACTATTTCAAATCGATTGAAAGCATTACTTAAGATGACTACTTGACATCTTTAGATGGTTAACATATTAGTACAATGTTATTATTATAATTATTTTCAAGTATTACATTTTAGTCTATATATTTATTCTAATACATAATTATTACCTAATAAACTATTACATTCGCTATCAGTCTGATGTCAACAACAATAACTACATTATGTCTATTTACTTATATACAATCATTTATTTGGTTTCCTTGAATAGTAAGATTGAATTTTCTAGTTGATAGTGTAACTATATAATTAAGTAGTTATTCCAATGTAACAAAATAGGCATACAGTAATAAGGTTCTTCACATAATGAAATAAATGTTAAAAATTATCTATATTTCAAATGGAAACTTTTGAAATGATTAATCTGGGAGCTGCAAGTTACAGAACTTAGTAAAATTATGATTGATAATGTGTGGCCTTAAAAATAAGTCTGTGGTAGTAAATTATTTGGACATCCAATGGCTACGTTCCTTTGAAAGACTTTTACCTTTCCCTTTGGTACATTAAACGAAATAAACTATCGCTGCAGTTAAAAATAAAGTTATTATTAAAACGTATCAAAATTTATCTACACAATATTTTCGACATGGTATTACAAAATATAATACTTTCTTTAAAATTCTATCCAGCCACAAAAGTATAACAAAAGAAAATGTACTAGTATTTCATATAATCTCAAAAACTTTAAAAATATCGGTGACAAGTTTTGCAACGCAATATTTTCGGCGATTTTCGAACGAAAGATACCGCTTGGCGGTAATCCAAACCAAAATGGAGTAGACGCTATCTGCTGATCCTAATTTACAAAGTAACAATGCTGCTTTATTGTGGCTTCAGAAATATACTGTATGTTATGAACGAAAGATAAGCGCTTAATATAAGCAGATAAGCATAATAAGCTATAAACAAAGAATAAACGTTTAAATTAAGCGAAGGGGAAAATTATTAACGTTTAAGAAGACAATGTAAAGCTTAATATAATCCGCATAGAAGCATCGTGGTATGATCAAGACTTTTCTGAGTTGCTAGAGAGTTACAAACTCAACCAAGCGATGTGAAATTTTAGGAAACGACTGTAACTTTATAAGTGTAAAAAATACTAGCTTTTAACTAAAATGATCAGATGAATTTAGTAAAGTGGAAAGAGTTTCGATAATTTATAATATATCAAATCTTGTAAGAACGCTATTGCTAAGAAAGATCCTAACATATAAACAAAGCCAACATGAAATTATATTTAAGAAGACTTGAAGTTAAAGATTATTATGTAGTACGTACCCATACAGATTTTTTTAATTTTTTTATAAACAAACTTTATAAATGTTTATTAAGAAAATTTCAAGAGTTTACAAATTCTTAGAATGATCAGACTAAAGATACAATTCAATATTGGTTTTGGATCATTTGCACATTCAATAAATATATACTTACGTGGTATTAATTAAGTAGGCACATTTTGGGAATATAAACCATCGCTTAATCGATATTCAACTAAATCAGTAACTAATCTCGTAAAACTGTGTTTCATAATGTTACAAATGTAACAATATTTGTTACATCTCGGTTATGACATATTAAATATAGTACATTCAATTCTATAGGTATTCTTTAACGTATTTTGATTAACTTACAGTATAATTCTGCTTCTATTTTAACTAATCTAATTAAGATATACTTAATATTAAATATATTAGTTATATTTAATAAGCCATTTTTTACCATTTTAATGCGAATACGCTATTCTACCCGACGAACATTTGTTTTATATTAATAGCAGACGCATAAGAGCATCATATCTTAATAATTACAATTTAAATATAATAAAATCTTAAATATGAAATAGCATTCGATGCTAATCAATAACTTAATATAACAGATTATCTCCAATTAAGTATTTTAAAGAATTTGTGCTTGCACCACTTACTTTATCATGTTATTCAAAGGCGTGTTCATACAAAATTATATCTCGAAGATCTGTCGTGAAATCTTAAAATCCAATTTCAAATGAAGGAAATTTTTAAACAAAAACTAATTATATTGCAGTATTACTTTTAAGTTACACTTTCTTTACTCTTTCCTAATATTAACATAATATAATAAGCATGTTCTGACTTTACAATATATACTTTCTTACGTCCTAAGCTTATGTTAATGTTTAGTTCATATTAAACCTATGTTTAGTATAAAGTTTAGTGTCTTTGGCAACCTCACTATAGTCGGGTTATGCACTATATGGTCTTTGTCACAATACTACTATCACTTGGGCTTGAGCTGTCTTCATGTCTCTGGTTCTTGAGGTCCTGAAACAAATGTCGATTCTTAATTTGGGTATTAAATAGTTTTTTATTTATTATTTCTTATGTTAATAACCAATATTTGGATTCCTCCGCTTGTTATTTATCTTGCGGTTTTGTTTCTCTTTTTTTTGCATGGCTTTATTATGTTAACACGAACTACCGAAGTGCGTATAACTTCTGACGAAGTGTTTTTAATATGTTTTTAAATTCTCTCACCACCATTTATTTTATTATTTTACAAAATTATTTGACAAGAGATATGTATGAGGCCATTTAGGTTATTCTGAGACATATGTACAATCGCCAACAAGGGGTTTTGTTCCACTGTGGAGAACCAAGTGTTGTAGGTAAACTCAACACAACTTTTGTATAACCGGCTAGTACTTTTCGGCGTTTCTTTACCAGATATTTCGAACTAGAGAGAGAACTTACTCTCTGGTAGAAGCTTAATCACTAGGCTACCTTTAAAAGATAATACATTTTCTAATTCAAGAAATTAAATTACGAAAACAGGAAATATTTGACTTCTTGCCGCTTTTTGGATACGAAGGAAAAAATACAAGCAAACATACCACTCGCTTCACACTCGAAAAATAAATCTCACAGCGACGCGAAATTCTCCCACGAAATTGCTTATAGAATCCCAATTTTCCCCGACATGTGTCTTAAAAATACATTATTCAGGTGCGCTCAACATATCAAAAGAAACGATAATGTCGTCTAACAGCGCCCTCTATCGAGAGGGGAATCGGTTGACAATGAGGACGTGGGGGAGGATTCGTTAAAATCGCTCGCACGTGAAAAGGTTTTGCCTCCCTGCCACCGCAACGTACATGATACAAAACATAATAGGTTTTTTTATTGTTCACGCGAAGAGATGTGTACATTACGCCATCTTGAGTGGCATTGTTGCATGTGTGGTTCTAAATATTTTTAAGATCCTGTACCCAATCAATGCTAACAGGATACTACTACTACGACTCCGCAGTCTGTCCGTCTGTCCTGTTTGTGACCTGGTTTTATACTGAAATAGGTAAACACGTGGAATTTTTACAGAGTGTGCAAAACATATCTGTTAATTATCATTATTATTATAATCTATATATATAAAAGTCAAAACTGATTAACTGACTGACATATCAACGCACAGCCGAAACCTTTCATGATCTAAGTGAGCACTAAGAAAGGATTTTTTGAAATTCAATTTTTTGAATTTCAAATTTTTGAATAAGGGGTTTTCGATCTCTACGCGGACGAAGTCGCGAGGAAAAGCTAGTAATGATATATTTTTTTTAGTTTAGCAAAATACAAAATTGAATCACAATTTTTTTTTCAGTTTCAAGTAAACTGACGAAATTGAAAATTAATATTATTACTTTTTTGACCTTCAGACATAACACAAAATATGTTTTCAATCAACCTCAAAAAAGAAAGTTCTGTTCGAGTAAGTTGAGATTCTTAAATCTGTATCTAAATGTTATCTGATTCAGAATTGATTCTGAGAAATGGAATCGTTTTTTGGGTATAATACGAGATATTATTGTGAAATATAATCATCTCAAACTTCACGAGCAGTTTTTGTTCTCGGCACGCAATGGTGATTTTTCAAAAATTACGTACCTACTAAAGTTATGTCAATTGTTTTACTGTGCAAAAAATTAAAGAAATTGAAAAAATCTGAAAGGTCTGTAAAGTCTATCGAATATGAGGGGAGACTCAAACCTAACAATGTGCAGGAATAGATTGTAATAATGATGTATCATATATGTCATCAAAAATCTTGAAGAAAATGTTACGCCCATAAGCATGGAAAAAATGTGACTTATTGGATACTTCCGATATCATATTAGTATAACCAATCTTACTAATACTATAAATGTGAAACTTTGTACTTCGTTGACGCTGTAACGATTAGATGAATACATTTTAATATATAGGTATGTTTATTTTAATTTCTAAAGAAGTTGAACTAGAGATGCTGGTAAAATTATAATTTGCAAAGTTAAGTAACACATAATGGGTACATTTTTCATCGTATGGAAGTAGTAAATGAGCACGCAGTCCACCTGATGGTGAAAGGTTACTCTCCGAGCCGAAACACAAGAATCGTTTTAAGAATATCGGGTGGACGGCGGTACCTCCACTGTTGAACTTTATATGTTCACCACCATCATTACTATATCATACAGTAGTACATATTGACATAGCCGTGCTTCCAACAATTTTAAAGCCACACTCACCCGAGACGTAGCATTCCGTTGAACGACGATCTCAAGTCTGTCTCCAGCTGATGCTATCAGGGGCACGGTTAAGCAGCAGTCGTAATCCACGGTTCGAGTCCCGTTCACCTATTCAAAGAATATAAGAAAATAAACATCGGCATACAATTTAACAGAAATAGAAACAACAGAGAAGAACGGATTCGAACCGAAGAGAACAGAACAAAACTGAAATGAACAGGAAGAAAGATAATGAGGTAACTAAAAACTAACAATACTGTTAAGAATTCTGAACGGTATATACTCTTATTTGGGACTGCACAATTTTCAGATACGCCTTGTTATTATGTAAACTGCATGCTTATTTGTTAGCATTAGTAATAAGTTTGGCCTAAAATTTAAATCAGATTTGGTTATAATCCAACCCTTAGGATACAATCACGACACATAATGTCCCCGTAACGTCGCAAAAACAATTCCCCATAGTTCGATTCGGATCGCCATTACGAGGATAATCCGATCGCGATATCCATAATCCAATATCAGACAAACCTGCAAAATCCTGTCGTACGGTCGTAAGAGGCCGACTATATCGGCAGGGCCGCCCTTCCTAATCCGGTTGATGTATACGCCTCTTTCGTATAATCCGTCGGACACTGAGAACCCGTAGTCATCGTAAATAGCATCTTTGTATAGAATGACGTGGTGGACCGAACCCCGGGCGGGGGACAGCGTCTCGGAGCCGTACAGGCCTGAAACAAAGGATTCGAATTGTTAGGATTTGGCTACTGATAAAGGTTGTAAACGGGCGATATTGTTGCATGTGTTGAAAGTTGCTGAAGATGCGCAAATTGCTGAAGGTCCATATTGTTGAAGTTGAATTTTGCTGAAATTGAAAGTTACTGAATTTGTTCATTTCTGAAGTTAATACTGTCGAAGCTGTATGTTGTTGGGGATTTTGATGCTAACTATTGTCCACAATTGGTACTCTCGGCTATACTTCCTTTGACGTTGTGTGGTGTGCAAAATGTTAAGTGAATGCTCGAGATAAAATAATAAATATATACCAGAATTAAAAAGTCAAAATTAAAAAGTCTGGCACAAAGCACTGACTTTATAATTGCATAACTCCTATGATATTGCATATGTCACCATTTCCCATAAAGCGCCAAGTCTATGTTATCACTAAGATTAGCTAGGTAGAAAATGCAATCTACCTAGCTAGATACTGACAACACTAAACTGTAGTTCAAATACCCCGGATTATGTTAAGATTGTGACTCAACTTGCGCAATCTTGCCCAATACTGAAAACTTGGTAATATAATTGCAGCAAGAAATTGCCTTAAAACTATCCAGCTTACGCGATTTCGTAGTATAAATAATAGAGTATAGAAATAGGAGCTACAAAGCTAGTCTTTGTGAGAAAGTTACGCCAAAGTTTTGTTGCTAAGAAGGTAGGGTATTTATTTAATCCTAATCCGTTTCTTCGTAGCGTAAAATAATCAGCCAAGTACGGGTAGGTGCGATAAAACTCGCAAACCTATAGAGTTTCTTGCCGCTTCTTCTCCATAGAGAATCTTCCGAAGCGGTAGTAGTTTTCTTGACGTTCAAAAAGAGTTCTGAAGGAACCAACTTTGAATAAATGATTTTTGATTTGAAAAAAAAACAGAGAGATCCGTACCTACTGTCAATAGATCGCGATATAAGTCGAAATGAAAGACGAATAACTTTATGGCGCTGCACATTTTTGACATAACAAAATAGTTTAATAATTAAGCTTTTTTTTCAATATTTGTTGTTATAGCCGTCATAGTAATACACATTCTGTAAAAATGTCGAGTGTCTACGCCAATACGCCACAGTCGTGATCGGACAGAAAGACGGACGGGGACGCCTTTGTAATGTAATGAAATTGTAATGAGCACTCAAACTGGTGTTGCGATAGACATAAACACAAGGAATGACAAAAATATATCATTTATGTTACATATATAGGTACTATGTTACATATATAGGTACTAGGACATAAATACAAAGAATGACAAAAATATATAATTTATGTTACGTATTTAGACTTTTAATATTATAGATATAAAACAAAATGAAAATGATAAACAGTGTACGAGCACAAGCACTGTATTGAAAATTTGATACGAAGTTTAATATCATCCTACGGCAAATATTTATGAGTAGGTGGCAAAGTAGCTTGTACTGGAAATTAGTTGGGATATTACTTTGCGTGATAAATATTTATTTACGCTTTTACGGTTCTAAAAAATAAAGTTGCTTTTAAGAAGTATTTCTAAATATGTATTTTCAAATAATGCCGTCTAATTGTTATTACAAGGAATTATGAAAAATAAGTTCTTGGTACTTCATGAATGAGTCCGACAATAACAATAACAGGCTTTTGTTACATTAATTTACTTACTTGGTACATCATTTTCATAGATAGGACTTGTGGCGAACTGAAAACTAGTCCCCGGGATCCCTGGCTTATGCGGAGACTTCTGCGGTGTCGTTACCGTGTAGATTCCATTATTCAAATAATCATTATCCCAGTTCGGCCTTCTGCTCTTAGGCGAGACTATTCCATACGGCCCCATTTGAACATAATCGCATTTGCACGATGACTTCTCCATGTTATGTAACTGACAATCCTTCATTGTGGTGGTCAAAATCTCTATCTGCTGGACGTCATCCTCTCTCGTTATATTCTGTTTATTCTTCAACGTATTCTCTGGTATTATACAAGTATTCTCGTAGTGGAAAGTCTTCAACGAATTGTTCAGAGAATAATTTGGCAGCGGTAAGTCGTTTATACTGTAAGGAGCGGCCGAACTAAAATTCGAAGCCATAAGTTTATCTTCGTCGGTGGGAGAATAAGGCTGCTTATCTATTCGACTCTTGTCTGGAACGGCATACTCTATTACCTCGGAATTACCTGAAACCGTATGAATAAATATAGCCTAAACAAAGTGCGGTAATAAAATACCCCTGTAGTAATAAATGGTCTTTTGAAATTGATTCGCCTTTCAATTTGCAAGGGTACCTATTTACATTCGATGTTAGGGTATTAAAATAAGTAAAACATTTATCGGAGTAAAAAATGAAGGTCTCAGAAATAGCTTATTCATAGAATTGGATACTTCAATTGAACATTCGGTTTGATAAGATTTGTAATAACGATGTCTGCTGATTTACAAACAAGGTCACTTATATGCATTTTTTATTTCTTTTTAAGCTGGCAAAAGGCCATTAGTTTGCTTTGATCCTTTGATGCGATGAGACTTTGACTTTTTTGCTACATAATTGGCAATTTACCAGCAGACGGTTAGAAAGATCCAAAGCGATCGTTAACTATATGTTAAGAGTTACGTCACAGTTATATACAACTGTATTAGCTTAGCTTGTAATGCACCTGGTGGCAAGTAGCTTGTGTCGTTACTTTAGTCCTCTTTGAAGATAGTCAGAAATACACAACATCTGAGGACTAAGACGGTTTTTTAATAAGCGAAAACACACTTTTATAACGATTACACAAATTGATTATTTTTCAATCCTATGTTGTATTCTTATACTTACCGCAATTAGCACTAGTTCGTATTGGGGTATTCTGATCCCAGGATTCGACGGCACTATCGTTTGATAGTCCAGGACTTGAAGTGGAATGACTCGAGTCTCTTGCGCTGGATTCTGCACAATCTATTGATCCTGTTATGAAGTAACCAGTTTAATCATTTTCAAATATCCATATGTATATCGACATACTTAATTGCTGATAAAAATGCCAAGTAATTCCAACATTTCATATTTATGTAGAGATGATAGATGAAATTGACGTACTATTATATCACCAATACTTTTAAGCCAATTGATTTTATTATTTGAAAATCCTGTCACGGGAAAGCGAAAAGTGTCGGATAAGAGCGTTAAGTATCATTTGGCCCTATGCCAGCGTGGGTTTGACAGCGACCAACTAGCCCCACTGAGTATCGAAAACTGTTTTAAAATCCTTTGTATTCAAAACGAAATTATTTACCTAGTGCCTGACGGTAACGCATTTAGGAAATTTCGAATCGTATTTTCAGTCGAGAATTTGTCATTATGTCGCAGCTGCCAAGAGGTATAAAATTTAAATTTAGAGTTTCAATAGTGAAATAAATGTTTTCTGATTGTAAAAGACCACTGTAATTTCAGAAAAATAAAAACAAAATAAAACAAGATACAATTGGTTCCAAACCTAATGTCGATAGCATTAACATTGGTGATAAAGCCAAAAGATGTGCTGCAATGGTAATAAAACTGGACGTTTATCTTGCTCTGTCGTTCTTTATTAATTCAGACTGTTTTGGAAATGAGCCCAATGGTTTGAACGAATTCCAAAAATAACAAGCGACGGTAACTTACCGGTGACTTTTCTGCAGAGTTGCAACTGGACTCTTTGTCCGCTTTGCTGCAACAGTTTTATTGCTTCCGATAAAGGCTTATTTAGGACACTTTCACCATTTATGCTCAGTAACTCATCCCCTATAGCTAGTTTTCCACATTTTTCTGCTAGGCCACCTAGAAAATAGGGCAGTTTTAAGTGAATTTTGTAGCCATCTGCTTACGTTAAAACTTTTGCACATTACACAGATTTAGCGAATAAAGCAACAATTTTATAGTCTATATAAAAGTTTAAAATCACTAATTATTTCCATCACATGCACGTCTTCCACAATGATTCTTACCTTCTACAAGTCCACTTAAAAGTATTGGCTGCGTTACATCTTCACTTCCAGCTATCGTTAGTCCTAAAGGACCATTTTCAGCTCTTATAAGTTCAACCATGAACACAGCTGTGTTTCCATTATCACTGCTAGTATGACTTCTCTCACTTTCTTTAGCACTATTATTTGGACTATCTGTGTGATGTCCAGAGTCTTCCCCACTATGGACTAGGGCCTTTGTTTCTATATTGCTAAAGCTTTGTAAGGTTAATTTGGCATTATGTTTATGGATACTCGACCAATCTTCTGTAAGGTCTCGCTTTCGAATTTTTAGAGTTATTATATCATCTGGTGAGTTTTGGAGTATGTTGAATGCAGTATCCTGAAACAAAAGGCGCTTTAAACTACACTGATATCAAAATAATAATCCGTTCTAGGTTTCACGTCGGCTTAATCTTTAAGAATATTGTTGCTGATACCATTTTATTTTTTCACCCTTCAGACAATTACTCTCATTTTGCGAGTGTAGGAATTCCCTCTGAAACAGGGAGGCACTCAAGAGAAAATTTAAAGAAGCTTAACTGGCGTGGCCCGCGAGGGTATACTTTGCCTAAGTATTTTGCTCCTAAGTGATGGGTAATAGTGAAGTTTACGACAAGAAATATATATTATGGACGAGGTTGAACTACTTTTAAATTGTAAAATATACATAACAGCTTATGACAAGGACATTTATCATATAAAAATATTGACACTTTTACACGAAATTGAAATAGCAACTTGAATATTGTTGACAATTTGGCGTAGTATTAAATAATGTTTTTAAGAAAAAATAACACGGTACCCTGTCATTGGTAAACACAACCTCACAAACCAATTTTAATGGCTTCAAATGTGCCTTATAAGATCAGTCGTCGGTTATTCAGACAGTATATATTTTTATGCTTTCAGATATTATAAATAAATGAGATAGTTAATTGCCTATTTTCTCAGTACTTTTTTGAGAACCAGTTTTTTGTGGTACCAATTTCTGCTTCGCAGTGGTAGTACAAAAAATTGTCATCTGTTATTTCCAATTTTATATTAATTAATTTTGTTTTCCTATCCTACGTATTTCTCTCTCTTTCTCTTCTTTACCTCTATTTTTTTATACAAAAAACACCTAAAGTCTTTTTTATACCTAAAAATATATGTACTAAAGGTCATGAGGATCGGTGGAGTAATTAAGACATGAAAGCGGCATTAATTAAACTTACATCAGCATTTATAAAATACTTAGTATTAGGTAGATCAAAAGAAGTTTAGAATTATGAAGTTGGGATTAGGATTAGGAAGTTAAAATTAAGATAAAAACTAGGAAGATAAAATTAAGATTAGGATTACGAAGTCATAAGTACTATGGTTCATACTCACTAAGGACAAGTTGTGTAGGGGCTGCCCATTGATGGCGAGCAGCTGGTCACCAGCCGCAAGCGCGCCGCTGCGGTGAGCAACAGAACCCGGTTTGATGTCCGATATCACCATCGGCTCTTCGTTGCTTAGCAGTTTTTGCTTGCAACCTGGATGGAGGATAAATTTGAAATAACTCATCATGATCAACGAAGCAGTGACAGTCTACGAGGTTACACACATAAGAGGTTTTATGAAGAAAGAAAAATCTAACGGCATGCGAAGACTATCATTTTGAATTTAACAAGACTTTGGCATTGTTAAATTCAGAATGATAGACTTCACATTCTTCGCATTCTTAGAACAGAATTAGCTACAATAAAGATCATAATGTTGTTGATGATATTTATGAAAAATCTTTGGAAATCAAAGTGAAAAGAAAGTCGAATTGTGTTTTCGAAATTGAGTGTCTGCATGGAAGTCGCAATGGAAACACAAAGTTCGAACGAAAGTCGCAATAGAAAAAAAAATAACTAAGTAGTATTTAATAAGATATAAAAGAAAATTACCTGTTATAGTAACACCCAGACCTGCGGATGTTTTAGCTAATTTGACATTGAATACTCCACTAGAGGCTTCTATAGTGTTAGTCATACTAAACTCGACATTAAGAGTTAAGTATTTAGGATTGTGGGAATCATTCCGCCTCTGCAATATTTCGTTAGCCACATCTGCAGTAAGGTTCTCGTGACCGTTGATCGACATCACTCGATCTCTTATTTGAAGACAGCCAGATCTGAAAAAAACATATTAAATATTAATATTGTTTTTTAGTTAGCTTTTTGATAGCTTAGCCTAGTGATGTATTAGCCTCTTACGTTTACGGCTTCTAATTCATTACTCGAATAAATTCCATACATATTGCTTATATCATATAAAATGAGAAGTCAACTGCGAATCGAAGTAGTACAGAAGGCTTCCGTAGCTGGCATCGAAATGAAATGTTAAATAAATAGTTGTATACTTAATTCCTTGAAGTACAACAAGATAGAATTTCTTCAAGATAGAAGATTTATATTTTGAATATCGTTTTTAAAAGTTTTTAAAATATATTTTCCCTCTATTTTTGCTATCATGACAGCTGTACATTTTAATTGTCTCCCTGTTACAGGTCAATAAATATATCTCTATGACAACAGACGTCTCAGGACTCCTTTGGAAACACTAAAAACCACTCACCGAAAAGCCGGCGACTGAGTAGCCAGATGCGAGATGACCAGCGCGCCGTTGTCCTCCAGCACCGCGAGGCCACTGCACTGACCTGGTGGCACCTCCAGCTGCATGCTGAGCGACTCCGTG
>DWNR01001119.1:0-16148 GCA_018250455.1 Polygonus leo
AAACATTCATATTACTACTATTATGTAACAAATATTTTTACAAACTTTGATCAAAATATTTTCATGTAATCCCACTCTTAAAATGTTATCAACATCAATAAACACTACATATTTTGTGTACACATAAATTCATGATTGGACTTTGATCATATTAACTTGTCTGCTTGAGTGCCATTTGTATTCAAATAAATATATTTCTTAAAATTCATTGTCAAGACAGGCAGTTCGTTTAATTGTCGCATGGAATAATTGACAACAAATTCAAATTCAAGCCGCACTCAGGATCTATCTATATCTTGAGTTCAATTTAATAATACAGCCTAAGCAAATCTCAATTCAGACCTTTTGCACTTTTTTATTAATGGCACTTAAATATTACTAGCAGAAGAATCTCTGTTGGATCCACTAGTAAAGTAGAAATAAATGTATGCCATGGTAGAGCATCTATCTCCGGTCACTCTCTCACATCTGTCACATATGACAATGTTCTGCACATTTTTTAAAAACCATAAATAAAAAATGTGTTATGTATTATAAGGTAATACAATGCATTTCCGGAACATTTTTAGGGAAGGAATTTAAAAAAATGATAATTGGATTTAGGCTTCAAGCTACTTTGGAAGTAGATTACATTAGTAGTAATTGATTTTAATACTACAGAGGTCGCAAACAGACATGCATAAGTAATCACTGCTCATAATTGATCATGTATGTTTGTAGTGATGCTTACATATAATATATTGTGAGCTAAGGTCAAATATAGATGCATTACTAGGTATTAGGGTTTTAGTTGGCATGAAACGGGTAGCCAATATTAATAAAAACCGCCCAAGTAATTTCGGACTCGAGTCAGACTTGCAAACACAGGTTTTATACCATAATCTATAAAAAATGGCAAAATTTGTTGTATGGGTGCCTGAGTTAAATATTTATTTCATCATGTTCTATTTTTTATTGTTCAGAAATACATCTGTGAAAATTTCAACTGTCTAGCAATCACGGTTCATGTAAAACAGCCTCATGACAGAAAGGGGGACAGTGGAGTCTTAGTAATAGAGTCCAGTTTTTACTATTTGGGTACCAGTTCCCTAAGTGTCATTAGCTGGTTAGCAACCACATGTCCACATATGGACAGCATAGAAAAGATAATTGTTATATCTAATTTAACAATTGTTATATCCAATTTAACAATCTAACCCGCTAGTCCAAATACCATCACATAACTTTACAGAATCAGAGTCTTTGCATCATATTAGGGTAGCAAACAAGCATACAGTCTAAATGATGGTAGGTGGTCTCTGCAGTACATGGATTTGTGATAAATAAACCCAAAATATGTTTGATGGTCTCTGCGGTACATAGAATTTAGTGTTAATAAACCCTAAATATGTTTGAACCATACTAGAGGTTGACCGCAGACACACTGATACTTCTAAAGACTAAGATATTCTTATGTGATTATAGAAATGCCCAGACTTTAAACCCTAGCCTCGGTGAGAAACCAAATCAGCAATAAGACTATCACTGTATTAATAATACTATAGAGTTACTTAAAATACTATATAATAATTCTTCACAGGACGTAAAGTAAAAATCATTAACCTATTGAATGAGTCAATATGGTTACAAAATACTATTTTTACACATATACCTGAAATAATTTGGCTAATGTTCTTAATAGCAAAATTGTTCTTAAATGTGGGTTTGTTTATTAAAAGTTACGACATTCTAGCCCAGGAGGGTCAATGTCTTTATTGTCTAGTACAAAAATAACCTTATCCTAACACTAATTATATTTGTACATTTATCCATTCGTGTATACACAGTTAATGTATTTTTTAGGTAGAGTAAACAAATCAATGTCTTGTTCACGAGGTTTTTATCATATTATCATGTTCAAAGCGCGTCAAAGAGAAAGTTCTTTGGGCACTTGTCACCAACCAAACAGGAATGTACGAAACTAAGGTTACACAGAAACTTTACATTTATAACTTCAATGTACACACTAAATATGGTAAATAAAGTTAAGATACATACTTCCGCTTCTGATTTGCTGGTTTTGGAGCCATCTCACTTTTTATCATAGTACTATGTCACTATTATGAAACTTCGCGATATGAGAACAATCTTAGAACACTGCCAAGGAGAGTAACATATCGCTTTCACGATGTCTCTTTCAGATTTGTTTACGTATTTAACACAATTAAGTCTCACAGATCACAATTTAGGTCATTTTACAATGCACTACACAAACAAAATACACTTTGTTGTCGTGAACTTGCACAGTGGTAACTTAGACAAAACTCGTCGACATCGAAGCCAATAAATTAGACTCAATGTTGCCACATCTTGAGTGGCATAGGCAATTAATATACTAACAAAACTTTAAACGATAGCTGTCTTATAAAATTAAATAAAGTATTTCATAGAATATCAAAGTGTGTTACACTTCATTTAAATAAATATTTGTAAAGGGGACATCATAACGATATAAAATTGTATTGTATTTGTATGTATATTTTATTTTGACCGCGAAGCAATAATGTTAAATATAAATAATATTTCATTTCTAAAAACTAAGGCCTTCTATGAATACTTGTATCAATAAGAAATGAGTTTATAACCGAACACGATATTTTATCACATAAATAAAAATATTTTGTTATATGAAAAGTCATATTATAATTATTATGACATAGTTAGAACTGTCAAATTTTTAGTCTATGGTAATGTTTATTACGAAATATTGCTAATAGATGGCAGGAAAATCCATTAACGTTTTATGGAATTACTATAATGTACCGATAGATGTCATAGTTACCAGAATATTTTATTGTGGACGTGGATTTCACTACATGAATATTGTAATTTATTGTATTATACCAACAAAAATCATATTCAACACTTAGATATTAGGTACCTACTTGTTACACTGTGCTGGTGATTAAAAATAAGTGAATAATATCATTCTATATCAAAAGGCCCAAATTAAGGTTGATTGATGGGACTACGTGGACAAGGTGTCTACAAGAAACATAATTTATTACTTTTCTGAGAAAAGTCTATTTAGATTTTAAAATCCTAAAGAAATAATTATTTTAGATGTATCTCTGACCTGGAACCTTCTATAGGTGTACTCAGGCCCAAGATGGGGTCACTATACCGATTTACTCAGTTGTACCATTCTTAACTATGCAATAAATTACACACATTTTATTAAACACATTAATAGGTTTAATAATAAAATCGATTGGCTGCTGGAAATTTAAAATTCTTTGAATTCATTAAAGCGATAAACATTGAAATAAAGTAAGAAATTATTTAATTACCCACAGTCATCGACGGCTTAAATGGGTTTCAGACGACTTTGATGAAAATGTAGAGGTTTTCCCACCAATGCTAAAGAAAATCATATTTTGCACAAATTGCCTCGTTATACAAAGTCCTAACTTAGTAAATGTGTACTGGCAAGGCATGTTAACTTTACCATAAGAAGTTCTTAGATATTGTTTCCTGTAAGTAGTTCTTCAACAAAAAGTGTTTGAAAAGATAACTAGACAGATTGACAAAGCAAAACAGCTGATACAGAAGATACCGTCAACAAAGTAAATCCCTGACGAGTAATGTAAACAAAATAATACGGTTTTGTTTATGCTTTCTCTACGTGATTAGGATTATATGTATTAGCATGGTCCCCACATACGAAGTGTAAGGAATATTTGCTTTCGTTATACAATCCTGCCCTACTCAATATAGGTTGTTGTCTACACAAACAATTGGATGTTTATCCGAACTCGATAAAGTTGTTTTTCGATAATGGATAGTAAAAGTGTTGCTTAAGTAGATCAATAGGAAATTGCTCTTTTTGTTTATTTTGCTCTGTTGTTATCATCAGGCTAATCTTTAGTTAGTTAAGTTTATTGAATAGGTGATATTTATTATTACAAATAATGTATTACAAATTTTGACAGAAAGATCAATGTTATAAATATGTTTGTTCTATCTATCGTTGTTTATGTGGTTTTTAAAATTTGAAGAAAAAATTGACAAATACCTACGGTAGCGATTTTAACTTCTTGTAAAGATAGATAGGTTATTGAAACCGGCCGTTAGGCTCTTCTGGAAGGTATTAGGTATGTCCTAGCCTTTCGCCTAACTTCGATATCATTAGACGGAAAACGGAAGGAAAAAGAAAACCACTAAGTACAAGTTATCTTGTTCTTACAAAAATGTACAGTTTTGTTTAGAAATAATCCATGTTTTATTATTGATAGTTGCTTCAGATTTAGCTCGAAGCCTACTTGAACAAAACTTGCATAATGCAATAGGTGATTGGTAGGTAACCCAAAAAAATCTCTAACAAAAGCAAAACACCCTACCCATATAACCAACAAATTACAAATTTTGTTCGTTAAAGCGGTAAACATGGTGTCGAGAAACAGAATGCTTATTAATATTTCAATGGACGTATTCGGCTGTATTTTGGGGGCAAAGCTTATTTTGTACTGCCACCTTGTTTTGAGGCGAGACACGTTTCATATGATATGCATAACTGAACATACGTTATATACACTTCTCCTCCTGCTTTTGTATTTATGAGCTCCTTTATTGTGTTTGGGATAAACTAGTACATATGACAAATTGTGTTATAGTAGCGAAGTCTGTAGCTTTTACGTAATTTGCGAAAATATGGGTAATGTAACTACACTGCTGGATTTTCGTTGCTAATGTAACAAGATGAGAAACAATAACTCAGTATATGGAATGTGTGTATGATAGACGGAAAAGTCGTGTCGTGCGTCTTGAGACGAAATATATCACAATCTTAACGATATACATCGTTTCGTGATACGTCACATCTATCTAGTATGTATCGAGTCTAGTATAAGCATGATAGGCAGTAATATTAACTATATTAAATAGTTATAATAATATGTATGTTTCCCAGGTGGTACAACTCGTTTAGTTCGACCGGGGAGGTGCCACCATCACCCTCATAATCCTCCGTGAACCAATTTATTGTGTTTCGTTATGGAGAAGCGTGGTTGCCGGCTATACTTAAACGCGAGGCGGATATCTTAGTCCTCAGGGGTAGCAACGCGTCTGTGATCAAACTTAGGTATGACTCAATAGTACTTGAGAATGATTACTGATGTCTATGGGCGGCAGTGGCACTCACCATCAGGTAGACTGTAGGCTCATTTGCTACCTTTACACAATTAAAAAAAATCAAATAATTTCTATGAAAACACCGCCATTTTTCCAGATAAAGGGCCAACGCTAACGCTGTTAATACCGAAGAAAGTTAGTCAATACGTACGCCATCTACCGCCGTTATGCGGAGTGCGGAGCGGTATGTGTTAGAATACATTCTCGTTTCGAATTTTCTTGATACGGTCGCCGCGCTCGAAGCCCGCGATAAAAGCTATGCAATAGCTTAAAAGGGATTAATATATTTTTAATTTTATCGACATACGAGTAAATTCTGCGTATGTAAGGGTAATAAATATAATGTAGCTTCTTATTAGTAAAAGAATTTTCAAAATCCGTTTAGTAGTTACACAGTTAATCGTTTACAAACCAACGAACATTGGGTTAAAACTAACTCACATCAATCCGCGTTCACCATGCTTTATGGTATATTTTTTCACATAAAAAAGGTACAGTAAAAATATATACCAACCAACCTACAGTCCTAAATACTACCACCAACCCGTGTTTCTCTCTTAAACGGACCTAACAAGATTCTACGACGTTCAGTCAACGAGAACCGTCGAGTAAATTTATAATATGGATTTCCCCAAGGTAACACCTGATGCTATTAACTTAGTATAAAATACATTATATATTCAACATATTGATATTCGAATGTACCTATACCGTATCATCATAAGTCAACGTAATCAACGAGAGACGGATTTGAATACCAGATTGATTCCCTCTGTCGCGGAATTTCGCTGCAAATGGATTAAATTCTTGCTCATTAGCAGTATAGTCTTTACAGAGGTAATATTTACACTTTTGTCCGAGATAATACCAAGGTTCCTCACATCACATCACATCACTGGTTAACTGAATACACGAAGCATAAATCTTCTCTTAAAAAGATTTTATGGCCATATTTTATCAAGGCCAACTGGCGCTTTGAAGTCTTTCCATAAAAAATGAGTATCACAGTTTTCATAATGGTATTCTTTACTGTAAATCAAGTGGTAATTGCATTGATTAGCTTAAAACACGCATAAATCACAGGTGCGTGCCTCGAATTCGAACTCTGAACATGCAGCGTGAGAAGGCGGAATTTTCTCCACGCTGGTGTTCTTTGGAAAATCCTTGTTATTAACAAAAACGGCATTATCGTCATCATCATCACGACCCATTATTGTACCATTGCTGGGCACGGGTCTCCTGTTACAGTAAAAAGGATTTAGGCCATAGTCCACCGCGGGATAAGTGAGAACGGGTGTAATTTCGGACACCCGTGAGATTTTGTTTACAATCGCTTAGGAATGAAAGTTTCCTTACGATATTTTCCTTTACCGAAAAGCAAGTAATAATTTTAGTTTAAGTATGCACACATTTTGAATAATTAGAGGCGTTTTGGGATTTTAACATGAACCCCCTGTGTGCAAGTTCGGATTATCAACTACTATCACTGCTTTTTTTAAAACAAAACACGACATATCTCGTCACAACCAATTGTTCAATAGCTCCCCTATGGCGTTATATCCGACGTGTTTAGGTTTCCAGTGTAATTGCGCTTTAAATTACTAAAATACAAAGGGGTGATCCCTTTGAAGCGAGTTGCATCTGTGTTGTTCGAGTGTTTTGTGAATTGTGTTCATAAGCACATTTATAATTGAGCAGTTCAACTCTTTGAGCGTGGAATTTTGGGGCACTAATAAAAATTTAGCAATGATATTCCAGTGGTTAGGACTTCGACTATACGCGGATGATTTGGGTTCGAATCACATACATTTAAACAAAAAGACGTGCGAAATAAAATTTAATAATCACTTGCTTTTCGGTGAATTAAAACTTCGTGAGGATGCATGAGAGACAGGCAAATAAATATCAAGAATTGGCAGGCGGTGAGCTATGACCGAAATCCATCTCAATATAGGAGGAGTGAGCTAAGGGATAATAATGCGGTACGAAGAAAACAAAAAAACATGTTGAACACCTTTATTTTATGTGATGTATTTATATACTCACCATTAAACAGTGACGTAACATTTGCCACATTTCTCCCTTGTACCTTGTAGCAGTAATTTATTTGCACTCGTTACTGGGTTAAACTTTAAAGGAGTAAACTTACGGATTACGGGATATCTACTTGGGGCGTTCCAGCTTAGTTTTCAAGGGTAGCAATGTAATTATCAACGGTATTTCAGATACCTACTTAACATCAGCAATTCTTTGCTCTTCTATTCTTCTAGGAGTGGATCTCTTTTTTAGGATAATTGCGATAGCCATCACATTAGTCGCGTTCAAATTGGTAGATTTTACTTTGTACTTATAATGTCCATAGGTACATATAGAAAACAACAATTTTTCTTACGAACTTTTTTAATTCATGTAGTATACCTTTTATAGTTAATTTCAAACAAGTAGATGCTGGTTTCAAAACATCATTTGCTCACGAGTAGACAAATATATATATCTAACATCTATACTTTTATTGACGCAACGGTACCTTAAAAATAATCACCTATTAAAAACACTGTTTTCCGTGTTACGAGTGTGTACTGCAGCGCAATTGAAATAAAATTTTATGGGTATCAAAGCTGTGTTATTAAAATACCGAAAACAGAATAGCTACCGTATTATCATACAAATTATCAATAATAGCGTTACTGCCTGTGTCTGTAGCCTCCGGCGGTATTTATTACTGCATGAAATAGCTTTTCGTGCACAGTTTCGGAAGCGCTGGTTCGAAAAGCGTCGACGACTATTTGGCGATGCGGCTGTCACAACTGTAAGATTTATTTTTATCTTGTAAAACGTAGCAAACGATGCAGTCCACTTTATAGTAAGTGTGATCACTTACTATAAACCGCCTATGGATTTTTGCAATTAACCCCCCGTATGACAGAATATTGAATCGAATTTTAGGTTAACCGTAGATACGGTGGTACCCCTGAGGACTAAGGCGTTTGCCTTGTGTGTAAGAGTAGGCGGCAGCCACGCATAATGATTTTATAGGCCATATTAGGATTGTCACCCTAAATATTTATTAGTCGTGATAACTCTGGATCTACTGCCAAATACAGAATGGATAGAAGTACTTTAAACGAAATATGAAACTGAAAAATAGTTGACTGCCTGTAAAACTACTAAATGGTCGACTAACTCATGCATATTTCCCACTGGGAATAGCATTTTATATTGCATAAAGCTTTTTTAACGGGGTAGTAAGCACTAGCCAAACAAAACTCAACGCCTAAGGGCGACATGCATGAATAAAAATTGTAACTATATAATTTAGGCTTATGTTGAAAAGGTTAGGTTTTACTGTTATTTATACGTTAAAATAAACACTAAAGGGTAATAAAAGGTGATGTAACTTTTGTATGTACTCACCTACGTACAATTTTTAATTTTAAAAACGCGGCCTAAGTTTGGATCAAAAGTTAGGTTGAATCGTAACTGAGGTTGACAATAGACACGTCGCTACCCTTGATGACGAGGACGTCCACGTGTTCGTGTGTTTATGTTCGTGTAGTGATCGTGTGGTGATGGTAAATGGTCACTGCCGCCTATGGACATTAGTAATCAATCCCAAATACTATTTAATCGTATCTGAGGTTGACCACAGATGCATTGCTACCTCTGAGGACTAAGTTGTTCGCCTCGTTCGTAAACAGAGCCGGCAATCACGCCTCTTTAGAACCGAAATGCAAGAATTGCTTTACGTAGGCTTTGAGGGTGATGGTGATACCCCAGTAGATCTTATTTAGTTCTACTACCTAGCAAAACAACTGTTTACTGCATTAGTAGATGTGTACAAAATCAAGCCTGATCTGACTGGCTTACTAATGACGCATACCGCAGCCGCATACACAAAGTTTACTTTCGATGTACCAGGTGTCGAGAATGTGTATTCGAGATTTCGGTAGTAAAAGAATGCACTCGGGTTATTAATTATCAGTGAAACGTGTTATTGATGTAGATAAATTACCTGTTTATTGCTCTGACCCTTTGGCGGTGTAGGGTTTGTTGGTCGTGTTTCAGTAATAGCTTGCTTGGCGGGTTCCGTCCAGGTCATTTACAAATAACTCTTCATATTAGTAGCTAGTCATTTTGATTTGGATCTCAGAAGAAGATGCTTAGGATTTTATTATCTTTAGGGTTTCAAATATCCTAATTGACGAAAGGTTCCATTTGTCATTCGGATATAAACTTATTCGTCTGTCTGTCATTCTCTCCAGAGCCAACTATCTCGATCCGATTGGACCGATTAAGTTGAAATTTAGTAGGTATATACACACATGTATTTCTCTGACCCAAAAACGCGGACATGCTTTCAACGAAAAAATTCGAACAATTATTTTTTATCATGAAACTGACGTTTGTCACTTGCATGACAGCCCTCGTGTTATGCGAAATACGAGTAATATAGATATTGAAGCTGTTTTTCGACTTTACTACATCGCATACGTAGGTACGTATGCGATGATTCGATCGGATAAAAGTCGTACTTAGGTACCTACAACACTTTAACGTATTTAAGGTTTGGATTCCTGTCCAATATACGGTAGATATTGAAGCTGTTTTACGGACTTAACACATCGAATTCATATTCAATCGGATTAAAGAAATCGTAAACTCTTTAACGTATTTATGGTTCGGATTCCTGTCCCACTCGCACTTGTTCAATATCATATAAATTTAAAATTTAAAATAATAACAAAAATAAATAATGACGTACTTACTACGCTAGTACTCTATTTTGTACGATTCTCTGTGTCTCGTCTCATTGAATGTGTTATATTCATGGCTTTCGACCTTACTTACTAAGGTTCGAACTGTAGTCCTGCCCCAGTTCGACCAAGATACGTTTTTACCCCTTTAGATTAAAACGGACCATAACACAATCCTTACCGAGGATTATGTAGCCGGCAACGCTCAACCTGCTCTACCTTTTTAGTTTTCTAATTATATTTCTCTAAGACTACTGTTTAAGACTTTATCATAGATCTCATGTGACACATCCGACAACGTTATGATAGGTACTCAAATTGTGTGGCACATTTTGAGAACGTAATAAATCAATAACGTGTATGCAATGTGGTTTGACGAAAGTATTTAGAGAAGATTGTTAAGTGTTTCCGGCATTTCCATGAGCACCTCTAATGTGCCATGATGGTAATAAAAATATATAAACAAATGCCGCGCGGACCCACAACAGCGTTGCTAACTGTAAATCAGTTGTCGTTATGTGAGTTGTGTTAAGAGTTCCGTACGCCAAAACCCTATTACTAAATACAATATGTATTATCATAACCGCTATAATAACAAATATCAAAAAAAAAAATAAACGGTGGTTCGCGCACAGGAAACCGATATTTTTGTTCTATGGTATATACTATATTACTTTAAAAAAATATTTTTTATAAATATGTTTTCAAATAACTTGGTAAGTATGGTTTAGAACCCTGCATGTGCGAATCCGATTTACACTTGCCCGCTTTTTTTATCAAATTCTCTAGAACTAATAGTCATTATCTTGTGCAAAAACTAAAAAAAACTAGCTATCAATAGATAACTCACCTCGGTGGAATATTTCAGCAAATTACACGTGATCCAGACCTTAGATCTCAGTCACGCATATCCGATTTTAAAGATTAAAAAAAAAATCGATAAACATCTTTTCTATCGTTGAAAAGTAACTTTAAGTTAATATAACTTTACACTCGACGAGAATGAAAATTTGCTGAAAATTTCGACGACAGTTTTAAACGCAATATTATTAGGATCGAAAAAACGGTTTTCATGACAAAAAATACAGCCCTCTTAAATTCTATAAAACATTCTGCTGTATGGTAGCTGTCACTTGGACTTTATCATGCCAAAGTCAGGCAGCAACATGAATAAACTGTATAAATCGTTGTAAAATAGTGCCAAGAGTTTTTTTCCGCCGGCTTTTTTCCTCCGGCTTACCCTAGCCTTAAGAGGCGCTTAAAACAGATGAATGATTTAATTAATTTATTACATAATATCGCACTGACTTTCATGTCGCGTATATACTTATAATGAATAAAAACTTTTGAATTTTAATTATAGCTAGGAAGTTTGTCGTAAATATATCTCTTAAATAACTCGTTGATGAAATGCACTAAATAACTTAAGTGCGAGAAGCCACTAAATAACCCGCTCGCATCGCTTTAATGAAAGGCAATGGGTTGTACCAATTAGTTCCTCGTTTCGCAATAAGCGGAGCTAATTTTCAGCAGTAAGTCAGCAGCATCCTTTGTTTATATTGTTTTAAGCAAATAATTTATATGGAATTTATATGGAATTATGAGATGATCGGAGTCAGCCAGGTGGTAGAACTTACGTAGTTTGACAGGGGAAGTACCACTGCCACCCTGATTATCCTCCGTGAAGCAATTTATTGTGTTTCGGTTTGGAGAAGCGTGGTTGCCGGCTAAAACACGAGGCGAACATCTTAGTCCTCAAGGGTAGCAACGCATTTGTAGCAATCTTCGGTACGCAGTAATAGACGCAGGGATGATTACTAATGTCCATGGGCGGCAGTGACCACTTACCATCAGGTGGACTGCATTTATGTTATTTTAAACCATAAAAAGTCAGTCATTGAAGGATTTCATTGCAAGCAATTAATCATCAGATATGTAACCGCGATCGATCGATACATTCACTGCGAAAATTATATTTAAAAATGGAGGACTAAGTACGTCTAGTTTTAGAGTACCTAATTACTTTTAGACTGGGTTGTGAATAAAGCTAGTTACACAAAAGGTGTTTAAGCTTTAAAACTAATACTAAAAGTTTTTGTAATTTAACTGTGAGAGCAAAGCTACACACATTTCTGCCACAAATAGGCGATATTAAACTGCTGTATTTAGAAGTTCTATATTGTTCTAATGTACCTTTTAATGAAATGTTAATTTGTGCTAACCATAGTTTTACAACTTGAGATTTCTAGGGTCAAATTTTACAACTACCTTTGACTAAATACTTAAAAATTTAAATTAAGACTTCGTTAATTGTCTTTTAAGCCTGTTAAATGTTAATTTAATCCTTAACGAAACACTATGAAATGTCTATAACATCGCATAAAACATATTTTCTATGTATAAAGTAGGCTAGTTTAAAATTGACATTACAAGTACCTGCTACCATTAAATCTTCAGTACCAAATGTGTAATTCATATGTCAATTCATATTTATAAACTACGGCTACTCTATGAAACTAAATAAGGATGCCTCCACATTACAAACAGTGTATATTTGTGGGTCTCTAACTTTCACTGCTTCACATAATTATCACGCATGAGTTACTGTGGGTAGGGTTCGTTTCATCTCGCTTTTAAATACAGACAACATTGATCTAATTTATGCGACTCTATGTAATTATTGTTAAATCATATAGTCGGCATTCGCACGTCGATTCACACAGGTTAGTTTCTGAGCCGACTTTTTTGTATTGAGGTGGAAATGTCGAAAGGGCTACTGTAATAACATCATTGACGTGTAATGTGTCGCTAGCTATGCAAAGTATATTTTTTAATTTTTATTCTCGCGTAAATAGTCGCTCACCGGAAGGTTCTACGCTTCCTCGTACACGTTGTAATTTCAATTTAAGGCGTTTAACATTGTGCGCTGTACATTTCGCAGATGTGTATTTTGCAGATGAGATACCATTAACACATCGCATGAAAACCAACCCGTGTAAATCCCAAACAAGTAACGCGTCTTCGCGGCGCCTTTGGCTCATTCCGCAATTTATTGAGATAGCTCTCTGCACTAATCGGTTAAAGTGATAGTTAACACGCCATTTTATTAACTCGCACTAACCCACGAACGTATAACGAGGAATAGTATTCAATGATACTTCTCTGAGTTCCTTTAAAGTCCATACAAATTACAAGAAACATTGTAGGAGTTTTACTACTTGGGTATAAAACTTATTTTATCTCTGGGAATAAGGATTTCATATTAAGCACAATGTAGGCTTATACGAAGCGATTTATGGTATTAGGGTCTCCAAGTTTTTCAAAGGCACTTGCAAGTAGAATATAAAACGAAACAAGAATTTAATGCTAAGAAATATTTTTTAAGTCTAGGGTACAAGGGAACCTATAAATACTTGTATAATTTAAAAACAATTGATTTCACTATTTTAGTAGACTTTTACCGCCAATAGACATTTATACAGATGTTTTAAATGTTATAATATGTTGAATGGAAAAATGCTGCTAAATTAGCTCAGTTTGGCAGCATTTTATTCGGAGGCGTTTAAAAGTAAATAAAATATATTTAACATTCTCAACTTTTAAACATTACTTGTTTACAATGTAACTCGTATTTAACACTAAAAGCACGCTTAAATTGCTTAGATACTATCTTAACTCTCCCTAATTACGTGCCAGATAAGATATGAGCAACTGGGCTGGATGTACAACAAACGCCCGCCACTTTTCTGCGTTCCATGCAATTATAGAAATATAACAGAGTACTCGTATAATCACAATCTGTTATTACAGGTACTAAAGTTTGAAGTCCAGATTAAGTTGAAACACATGGTATATTACGTATATTTTTATATCGACAAGTTATCGAAGATGGATAAAAAGATAAAATCGAAAATACTCGTAAGATATATCAGAAAGTATTTTGAGAGATTTGACATTCACAATCACGATCGAATAAAATCACGAAAACAAGATCAAAGTTAGAATATTTAAACTGTCATATTAAATTCACAAATATTTTTCTTACTTTTACAATGAAAACACATTTTACCAATGTAAAACATTCCAACAGGCGCTTAGCCGCTTACCAAATGGTTGCGGTAATGAACAGTTTTATTAAATACGAGTATATCTAGATCTACTTTTGTATTCAGAAATTAGGTATTCCACAACCGACGGACATTTTTATTCTGTTTGCCGAGTTCGTCCGCACTTTACATTTTTCGGGATACAATAAAATTTGAGTCGAGCAATAAAAAGGCCCAGTTATAATTCTCGTTAGAACAAAAGTGATAGCAACGCGGAAAATTCTCAATTTATTCTTTGTATTTCAAAATAGTCTAAGAATAATAAAAGGTGTTTTAGGAAGAGAAAATTATTTCTCTTTCGTTTTATGAATTTGAGTGTCTGTTTTGATTAAAAACTTCCGTATTCTAGATACCTACTGTTAGTATTAAGTAAAATTTTTGGGGGATGGATCATGCTGTCTTATTTATAAAATTGGATGGGTTGTGTTAGAATGATGAGTTGTCTCTGTCATTATCTATGTAGATAGATAGATATATAGTAGTAGAGTATATTAGTGCATTAGTGTTGAATGGTTTTATAAATCCTAACTATGATGCACATTATCTGTAGAAAATAGCTTCAGTGTATCACGTTGTATATAGCAGATCGTCCCGGGGCGATTTAGTTTTTGTACTCACAATAACCTCATTATTTACGGACCACGGGCCATTACATTTTATAATCAAATTTTATAGAAATGGTAAAATTCATGATAGAAGTCGAATAAGAATTAGAACGAGTGCCTACCTATGGTGTTTTGGAGAGTCTAGTGTGAGTCGAGTGTGACTTTGTGAATTTAGATTACATTCCACTGACGATAGTGATTACTAGCTTGTATCACTACATTACTACCTTTATTTCATGTAAAATTAATGGCCTATATCACATTATCATTTTGTAGTACGGTGAAAAAAAACTGTTACAGCTGTAAATTATTTACTGCACAACATGAACAAAGTCTTTGAAAACCACTCTAAACTCTATACATATATATTAAGTTTAAGTTTCTGTGTTACTTTATAACGTACAAATATTATTCCGCAGACAAAGTTAAGCCAAACTATCCGAAAACTCGACTGTACCCACATATATCTATATATATATCTGTGACTGAACCTCATTACGTACAACGGAAATAATAAAACGTGTGATACATATCTAAAGCAAAGTTAACGATAGAAACTTGTCCTACAGGCAATTAGGGCTGTAAAATACCGATGTAGTTTAAGTATAAGTAATTAAATTAAAGACTCATTAAACATCCCACCGAGCTTGCGGCAAAACTTACAAGTTTTGTACCTGTGGGTCCGTTTATGGGTATTGCATTGACGACATAAAATTGATTTATAAGCAATTAAATTAAATTAAATATTTATAAGATATGGCTGCCGTTAATTAGGCATCTTTGTGTGTGGGTTCACAGGTGAAAAACGTAGAAAAAATGACACCAAGGCCTTTCTAGCCTGTGTCTCAAAAAAGTGTCATACGCATACAAAAGATATATATTGATGATAATTACATTACCTTCCTTTAAGTCGAACTCTTGGGTACTTATGTTTTAATGTACCTACTAAATACAACACCCCTCACACCCCTCAATTGTAATAGACAAAAATGTATTCAAGGAACCAAAAAGAGAAATAGTTTCTGTATATCAATGTTGCCGTAATTAGCAGTTTATTATAAAATAAGAAGCATGAAATAATTAATGTACGTTAATTCAAAAGAATTGTTCGAGTTCCTTACTTGAAAATGGTTGGCAAAATTTTATCGTGTTTAAAAAATTCTCGTTGAAATACTTGGAATAAGTTATAAGACTCTCTTCACTTGTAGGTAGGTCCTAAACTTACTCGGACTTTGTTGTAGTTGACTAAATTCCGAAAAATCTACTCGAGTATTTCGAGTACATTTCGTTGAAAGTGGCTGTTGATAATTGCTTTTTTGTTTATTTATTACTCAAAAAGTTAAACATCGTTATAAAGTTCGAAAATATTCATACAAACCTTAATAATTGTGTTTGATCTAAATATATAGATGGTAGATGAAGTTCAGACTGCTAATGGGTGTTTAATGTAATAACATCTTTTATTAGTACCTACTTGAAACTGACCATATTTTTTCTTCATATTCTTTAACAAC
>DWNR01001120.1:0-16143 GCA_018250455.1 Polygonus leo
GCAACATTGAACTTTAGTGTAGAGTAAATTGTGGTCATTTTAAATGAGTTCTTAAAATACATAACTTCGTTTTCTATTTTAAGTAACAGTATGATGTATAAAATAAGTGATGTATTAATGTAAGCGAAAACAAACAAAATTTATAACTAAACACATATGTTATTCGTAATTTAACTCGCGATGTAATTTTACTGATGTCAAATAATTTAAAAGTAACAAAGGGACGTTTCTTTAGACATAAATTGTAGATAATAAAATACTGCAACAAGCGATATAAAACAAAGAATGGTATCAAAATGTGTATGCAATAAAAACAAATGGTTTAATAGGTGTCAGGTTATAAGACAAACTAAGGTCGTACTCACATTGAATTATATGTGCTTAAACACATAAAGAAGTTTGTATGCTGTAAATAAATAATAGAATATTTCTTCATTAGTATCAGCTATGATATCCTTATATAATCTTTTCGTAAAGCAACCATAAAAATACTGACAAAAAATATATCATAGACGGATTTATTTAGAACATAAAGAATAGTTTATAACCCTATGTAATACCAATGAAGCAATTCGCACGTAGTTTTGTTTGTTTTTTAACGCATAAGAGCAGCAAATGAGCATACAGTCTACCCGATGGTAAGTGGTTACTGCCGCCCATGGACTTAGATGAACAAATTGAATCAGAGATTGAGTACAGGCGCGTCAATACTTTTGAGTACTAAAATTGCCTTGTGTGTAAGTATTATTGCCGTCACGCATAATCCAAAACTGAAACACAATAATTGCCTCACGGAGGATTATGAGGGTAGTGCACATTACGAAATTACACGTAGAACTCGTGTGACAAAATATAATAGGCATGTAGTTGCTTTACATCATTACATTCGACTTGCATAGAAAATAATTGTCTAATTCGACCACATAATGGTCAAACGTTAGCTGTGGTCATGCCCTTACTATCGTTAGAGGAAGTGTTCGAGCATGCACCAAGGCTGACCGGCCTCTCACCGGCGCACCCACTAAATGTGCGGTAGGCGTTTTTTGCTTATCTTTATTCAATAAGCCATTAGTTTTCCATAAAAACTGATCATTCTCTTTATACCAGTGGTTCTTAAACAGTGGTCCGCGAATAAATGATGAGGGTGGTACTCGTAGGGGTTCACGAAGTCATCGTGTACCGAATTAAGCCGATGAATAAATGAATGAATTATTATTATTTTGTCTGACTTTCATTAAGCGTATGTATATACCTTATAATGAATAAAAAGTTTTGAATTTGAATTTGAATTTGAACTAAAAAAAGTGGTTTTGCAGTTAAAAAGTCGCACTGAAAATGTTACTTTTATGACTTTTAAATATTTTTAAACGGGAGGTATGTAATTAAGAGATAATTAGGTACACACCTACCATCCTAATAGTTATTTTTTCCCAAACATGTACTGTGGTCACGTCAAAGCTAAAAGTTAGTCATAGTCTGTCATTATTCGAAGGTTAAGAACCACTGCTTCACACATTCTTAACCAGTATGGGTTGAGCTAAGTATAAGTAAGCTTTTTCCTATGTAATAG
The DNA here is from genome assembly GCA_018250455.1 of Polygonus leo. Classification (NCBI taxonomy): domain Eukaryota; kingdom Metazoa; phylum Arthropoda; class Insecta; order Lepidoptera; family Hesperiidae; genus Polygonus; species Polygonus leo. Next base: position 1,571 of record DWNR01001120.1, read on the forward strand.
GCTTCCAGCATGAGACCTTGTTTGATGAAGTAAATTCCTCTGCGACGTAAGGATATCTATGAAGATATTATTATAATTTAAGTGTTGCATTCAAAGAATATTTATCTTTTTATTTAGATATTTATCATATTTATTTGTTTTAGCTGCGCTTACTTGCATTAGTAATAATTTAAAATTATTCATTGTTTAATGATAATTATAAATTATCTGTCGAAGTATGTATTTTTATGTTTGTCAAAGCTCACTCCAGTTATTGACCGTAAGACTTCAAAGGTTTTGCCGTTATGAAACTACGGTTACTGTACTTCAATGACTACAGTACTTATCTTACTTCATTAGGTCAAAGAATCTAATATCATACCGACAAGTAAAGATCACTGCCATCATTGAATTGGTGCCTGAACCAAGAATTACTATTTACTGGAAGGGAAATTGTGTCAACGTTTGAGGGCGCATCTTTATTTGCAGCTATTACTGTCATTATTGCAATGGGGTCGTTCCGATACTTAGAAACGGATGTAATTTTCTAATATTTCCGAATGTAATGAAGCGTTTCTCAAGGGACTCACAACTTTACCATGTTATTGAAATTTATTTTATTTAGCAATTGTATCTTAAATTCCAACCACTCTTAGTTTACAAATACAAACTTTCTAAAAGGAATAGGACGCCAAATAGAGAGTATTTATTATGTACTATACATATCTATGAGTATAATGTAGAACAAATGTAACGCTACGTGTTTTCGTTTCAAATCTGCTTTACGGTATATTTTGATTTGTATCGCTAATATCAACTAAACTATTTGTCGATGCAAGATGATACATTGCTTTTGACTTGTACATGTCCGTCCGCTCATAAAACATCGTTTATTGGGGCTTTGAGGGTATGCAAATTTAAAATTTGTTACTGTCTGAGTCATGCTGTTAGTTATGTTTATTGCTCTTGGACTATGACTGCATCGAGATTCAAGTGTCATATTTTTCTTGAATATTTTTAGTTTTTTTTGTATTTACCTATTCTTATATTATGTCTTGATTTTGTTTTAGTAAGTCTCACACACAAATACTTATCTTTAAAAATTCTTTTGTAATTTGATCCCTCAGCTCACACTTTTTTACTCTCACCTATGTAACCCAATACTGAATCATAATCAAGTTAAATGGGCGTTAAAAAACTAGTTCAGACCAACCACAAAATGTTACTACAAAACGAAATTTCCCCATTGACTGCTTGCACTTATAGACGTCTCCTCCGGTTATCCTCATCTCTATTGATATGTAAAACCGCAAGAACTGGGCCGTTCCGCTGTTTCATTTAGCTCGGCTAACGGTTTTATAGGTTGTAGGTTGCAAGCGGTTTCTTACCGATCTCTACCACTACTAATGGTCTTACGATGAGCGATGAACGATTTTTCCACTACTGTAATTAGGGTAATGTTGCGTATTGCTTTCATATCATTTGGTTTTCACCTTTGGTTTTATATTCTGTTTGGCTGACCAGCTTTGACCGGTCGCTTATTTTTGTTTTGCCATAGTTCTTTTGTTAGAATATATTTTTCTCTATTCACCTCATATTAAAAGTGTCAGTAAAATTTATAATAGTTGAAACATTTTTTCAGTGATTTTGTATTCAATTTTTCGTTTGTATCATTAGTCGCCTCTTCCTAACTATCAAACAAGACCTTACTAAGCTGCACTTGTTACAGACTTATGGAAGCGTTAATTGGACGGACTTGATCGCAATATGTGACTTCAGCATCCCCCTGACTTAGATTCTTCTCGCAAAAAGCAGCTCAGGCCTTATTCTTGCAATTCACACTTTCCTTGAGGAATTCTTTAGATGACTTTATTAGTCCTTATACGTTTAAAATAATGATATCGTTGCTCAAGGATATATATCTTTAAATATATTTTATAAAATCTGTGTCTTATAGAAAATCGGAAACTTTTGAAGATAGAAAATCGTGGTTTCGGAGGTCTAAGAGGACACTAATTTGGCCTTATTGCAACTTTGTGATTTGTCGAGTATGCTATAGGAAATTTACTTACAGTTTTAATTATTTTTGGGGCTTTAAAGAATATGACTGCAAATTATCATCAACTTTCTACTCGTTTGCTAATGTACTAAAAAAATCTCAACTGCTACTCGGACTTTACATTCACCATGACTTTAAAATGGACTTGTAACGTGGCTAACATCATTATCACAACGTATTACACAAGTTCCTGACCCTTTACCAGATTGTTACGTGAGATGTACGTAGGCGAATTGAATGGTCTGTTTAACTATATAATTTTTAAATGTTTCTCAAGTACACTGAAGTAGTGTTGATGCAACATTGCGCAAGTGATTTGTTGTTTTTATTAACAGCTTAGTGTTATGTGTAAATTAAAACAATGTTTTTGTAGTCTCCGTTATGTGTCAATATGTTCAATTTTGAATTACCTATGTCAAAAGAGTTAAAATTAATTTAGTATTTGTGCCTCTTTCATTACTTAAGGAATCATCGATTAATAATAATCATCTACAGGAACTGTTGGTATAACCCATAGAAATACCATTAAATATATATATATATATATTGTAGCGTGAATTACTCTTTAATTTCATCTGCGCTAAATTTTAATTGATTATTTCATATTAGAAAATAAATAAAATAACATCTATATATTCGACTTTTTATATTTTGTTACAATGTTTTGAATTTAGTCCAGTGACTAGAATAACAAGAAGGTGCTTGACTATTCCCTTATTTTCTATATGAATTATTATGCCCACCATTTCTTGCAGTACAGGTCAAATAAACATTGCTATAATTTAATATTTCGAATTTCGTACTATATACTATATCTATATTCTTATTTATTTTGTTAATTTACCAGGATTCGCATTTGTAGGTTAAAATGATTGAAATCAGTCTTAATTATTCATTTTTATGTTAAAAATGTCGAAAGATAAAAATGTATTTATTATTTTGAAATTTATCAAATCATATATTTTTACGTCAATATATGTATTAACTTTCGTTCAATTCTTTTGTACTGAGCACTAGGTTTGAATAGAATTGTCAGTTTCTCGCTTTCTATGTGAATTATGCGTTCAAAGATAGAACTTGCAGTTTCTTGGTATGTAGCGAAATCGAACGCTTTTATTCTCATAATATATTGTGTTTCGTGCATTTTACTCTATTTTAGTTTTGTTATTCTTAAATATGAAGATATAATAATAATCCTATGGTCATTGTGTCTATTTCTGTAAGGATCTTGATCTGGTGTCCGTTTCCGCATCTCATAAAGAAAATCTTTCTTAAACGATAATTTGTATTCTTTATTCGCTATTCGTTTTTGTTATTACATGACGCATATGTACGTTTATAGTGATTTTGCTATTTACCTACTAAGTGCTAGTAGAAAATTCCTTGCAACAACATGCAACAAGTAACCGAGACACAAGTGACCTTTGTCTAACATTAACCTTATGTCGCTGGTTATCATATATTATATGTGACCTCACGCGCCTCCGCTGTTAGCTAATTCAGTTGTGTTCACCCCTTTATGTACTTGTTCTATCGCGATCTGTGATCCCAATTATATTATAAAATTATGCTTATGTGGTTCTATTATATTATTAGTATCGGATCAATGTATTTGAAATTCTGAGTCTAATGCAAGTAGCATTAGATTCAGAATTTCATCCATCTTCCATCTTTGATAATATTTTTATTATTCTCTTTGTATGGCCTACATCTAATATATAAAATTCTCGTGTCACAATGTTTGTCTTCGTACTCCTCCGAAACGGCTTTACCGATTTTAACCAAATTTTGCATGCATATTCAGTAGGTCTGAGAATCGGCTAACATCTATTTTTCATACCCCTAAGTGATAAGGGTTGTCCACCCCTAAATTTTATTTTTTATTTTTTGGACAATTTTTTTTTTATTTTTTTATAATGTGGCATTATAAAATATATACGACCCTAAATTTTCACCCTTCTAGCATCAACTCCCTTTTTATAATTATTTTTTTATGGCAGAACAACGTTTGCCGGGACAGCTAGTATTATATATAATTTTGCAGTTACGTGTGTTAATTTCATATACTTTTCATATCAACTAGTAAATGACTCCAGTCATATTTGGGATGCGGCAAGTAAGATGTTTGATACACAATTGCAAGAATAATTAAACAGAATAAGCGCAAGCTAATTTTATAATTATTAAAAAAAATATTCGTTTTTAAATCACCTGGACATTACTTGCAGAATTGTAAATTTAGATTCGCCATTGGCTATTGCTATTCGCTGGTGATGGGTCTACTACAGCCGTATGTATCTCTTTTGAAATGTTTTCGTCAACCATGTTCTAGAAACGAGATTTTCTTGTTCTCGAGTTGTTTTTATCATCATGTATCAATTCAATGAATGTTCAAAATTTGCTTTTACCTAATTAAGATGTTAATTTGCTCAAAGCAATGTTGTGGTTTTTTTCAGTCCTTACTTTGCGATCTTCAAATTCCAATTTTTAAATGAAAAATGTAAAATGATGTTACGATTACGATTACGATTTTGACGAAGTTTTGACGCCAAAACTTGATGCTGTAATTAATGATAATTAAGGTTAATCCCTTTATTATCTTTGAGTTTTATGTAATTAAAAATCTTACGCGTAGTAATAAATAGTATGAAATTGGAAAGTGTGTCAAGAAAATTTTATAATTATTTTCAGAATTAATGCTTTTAATTATTCTAGATGCAAATTAATTTATTCACGGTTATTATTGCCAATTAAAGAAAATGATAGAGAAAGCGTGGCTTTAACGGTATCTTCTGAAACAACGTTATTTTTTGTATAATATAATACAATACTTAATAGAGTAGATTACAATTTTTTTATATTTTGCGAAGTTAAATAATATTAAATATGTTTTGTAGTAACAAAACTACCGAATTTAGAACATATTTTTGACGAATTTAAATGCAGTATATTTTTTCAAAATATATCTATATTCAAATTTAAACCTATTAGTCGGACAATAATTTACTTTAATAATAATATTCATATCGAAACAGAAAATAAAGTTTGTTATATTATATGTTAAGTTAAGAAATTGCGAGTCAAGGCACGAAACAATCGAAAGTCCATTACAGTGAAGGATCGAAGTGTTGTATTTAGCTCTGAGCGTAGAAAACCGTACTAAAGGCCATTTGCTGATTATAGATACCAGTAACTTGAAATAGTAACCGTTATGGAGAAATATTTACAAATAAATAATAACAATCTGGTTACCAGTTAAGCTCGTTATAATGTTTTATTGAACCTGTATCTCAGTTTAGAGATGTATCTATCGGAAATATCTCCTCAACAAAACTCTAACGTTATCTGACTTAATGACTACTAAAAGCATAAATAAGTCCCGCAAATGATTTCCTTATATAATATTTATTCTATTTGTGTATTAATAGATAGTATGTACGTCTCGTCTTTCATAGAACGCATGTATAATTTAAAAAATGCATCATGATTTAAATGTAGCTTATTAAATAGTGGAAGGTATCCAAAAATTAACAAATTTCAAATGCTTGTTATTATTGTTAAGGACACTAATGTAAAAAGCGGAAAGTTGTTTGACATGTTTCGTAATTAAGGTTGGATGCTGTTGAAAATCAGTACCTTATCAGTACCAGTAATCAATCCCTTTCCCTGGATTATATTCTAGCAGATGGTATTTCTTATCCTTGCTTTCCTTTGTTTGTTTTTCTTATAAAATTTTATTTGCGTAGTATGTGCAATTTAGAAATAAATGTACTTTCTTTTTTTAGAATGACGACTCTACGGCCGCCGGCGAGTGTAAAGTTTTATTAGATGATATACAGGGATGATTATTATCATTATAAACGTAGTTGTTAGCGATCCAATTTCCCGCACTTATCTAAACGTGTCGAATAACGAAGGTATCCGGCACGAAGGACCATTACAGAAAACGCCTAGTTTGCTTAATGAATTCTGCGGTTTCAGAAATCTAGTTTTATTTCATCTTTCCTATTAATCTAACGATGCTTGTAAAAGTAAATAACGAGTCCGAACGGACGCAGCAATTAAGCATTTAATGAATGTCACAAACGGAGTACGGCTCGGAAATCTAGATCTCACGAAATAAGTGATAGTTGAAACCGTTTGTTTTTACTATTTATTTTTACTATTAAAAGTATTTTTATAGACGGTTTCTTTTTAATATAAGTAAAGTAATTTATAGGTTTATCGTTAGGCGGTCGTAAAATAGTTATAACCCAATTAATCCGGTATGTAATTCTTTTTTCGATTGGAGAGATTTCATTGCAAACATCTAAGTCTTCAGGGGAACCAACTGATGGGTACTTAGTTGACTTGTTTTTTGTCTATTTGGGTTATTCTTCAGATGTCTACCGAGGGAGGTGACTGCTTACGATCACGTGAACTGAAGACTATACAAAAAAAGTATATAGTAAGCATGTGTTTCTTTAAACTTAATAAATGAAACTAAGGCAAATTAACTTGCATGTAAGATGTATGTTTGTGCACAAGATAATCTTGAAAACGGCTTAGTCACGCCTTTTATTTAATATTGTTCTCTTGTCATTGCTTTGTATATTCAATGATTTGCATCTATTAAAGTACTAAAGTCTTTTGTGCTTTCCTATCTAGCATGAGATAATGATCTCTGAAACGTATATCTGGCTCATATATTTGATTTATAATCAGTTCAAAAGCATGTGGGTCTTCCATTGGTACCATTTTCAAGTTACCAACCTTTTTGGCAGTCTTATTAGCGATACAGCACGTGGCCAAAAATCTTAAGAACTTCAGAAATAATTATCAATACATATAGGACTTGTACTTGAACATCAGTTATTTTGTATGCAATGATTACAAGTCCATTCGGAGTGTAAAATTTAAATTTGTATTTTGAGAAGTGAAAGACAACAATAGATTTTACTAAGTTTATAGATTTATAAATATAAATAGCGATACTTCTCGAAAATGATGTACTATCGTATTTAAACTTTTCTATTACTAAACGTATGTCTATAGTACTTCAGGAATTGTAAATAAGTATTGAATAAATGAGCGTCGAACTAAATGTTTAGATCTTTTTTCATACATACAATTATAAAAGCTGAAATAGCCTGATAAAGGCCCATTAGGATAGTAAACATTCTATCAGAAAAATCAGTCAAAAAAAGTCTTCATGTTGAAGACTTTTTTTGACTGATTTTTTACTTACTTTTACTTGACAACGTTCAAGAAAGTTTTTTTAAATAACATAATAATATCGTTACACCTACGCTCCGATAAGTAAACAAACAAAAGCGGAAGGCAAGGAATGAGAACATGTACCCAAAATCCACTTCATTCATTGAAACAAAACAATGAAGACTCACTTTCGACTATTTGTAACCTGTCATCATTTCAATGAAGCGGTTTGATGCTCCAATGAACGTGTAAGCGAGATTTGTATGGAACTTTCGTTCCGCGTTAATCGCATCCGCGCATTGTGGGACTGTTTATGGATATGCTGGTTTTTTAAGTCTCTTTTCATCACATAAAGGTAGCATACGAGCATGCGGTCCACCTAACGATAAGTGGTCGCTATCACCCATGGATATTAGTTATGCTCGAATGCCCATAGATATTAGTTAAATCGTTTCTGAGGGTATACACAGCGTTGCTACTCCTGAGGACGAATATGTTCGCTTCGTGTGTAAGTGTAGCCGGCAACCACGGCTCTTCAAACCAAAGAACACAGAATAACTTTACCGTGTATTTTGAGATGACGGTGGTATCTACCTGGTCGAACTACACAAGTTCTATTACCTGGTAAAGTTTTTAGAAGATTGTATATAAACTATTATTTTATACAGTAGATATGTTACTAAAACTCAAAAAAAAAGATACAATCCGGTCTGATACGGACCAACATCTACTTACACGATCAGCCAGTGCGGCGTGAAATGAAAAAGAGCAATTCAATTTCATTATACTCGTATTAAACATGGTAATAATATATGGGTATTAGATAGCGATAACTGATTTATATGGTCATCTAAGAGTGTATCTTGCGGAAAATTCGTTTTGCTTGTGTTGCGTAGTTACAGAAAAGAAATCGATATACTTCTCATTATCTCAATAATTTCTTCATGCAATATCTTATTCCGTGAATGAACACCCGATAACATCTATAAGCTGCGAGCCTACTTAATCTTAAAGATCTTCTAATAAATCATCTTTGTCATAACGCAACGTTATAATAACACTTTAATTTTCTTATTCAATGTTGTTCACGATGTTTAAACCTATTGTTCTAGAGACATAATCTATTTTATGCCATCAAATACAACGTATAACTTTGCTAATGATTCTAATTGATCGTAGCATGGTATTGTTAAGGGTTTTGCATCCAAGTAAAGAACAATAGTCTTAAGTGTGAGTAGCACGCGAACAGTAGAATTTTGTGAGGTGAAAGCAATGGGAACTTAGAAATCGGATTGTGATAATAAACCACTTTACTTTACTACTTCGAGTTCGATTACAAGGGCCGTGTTATACTACTAACGAACGACGAGTAAGTTGGCTGTGAGAACTATTTAAAAATAAAATTAAAGTTAACGGATTTGTAATCGGAGGATATAATGGGGCCTTCTTAAAATTTACTACTATATAAATTTTACTTGTAGTAGTTTACCATTCAGAATTCATTGTATAACTTCTTAATTATGATGGAGACACGAACCATTAACACAATAGTAAATATAAAAGATTATTGTTGTGCAAAATAGGCTTGCGAATGTTTCGTTGGAGAAGACCTCTCTCCACCTCTACATATCTTTTTGAAGGACACTTTGTTATAGCGCACTATGGTTTAATCCACCACTATAAGACAGACGTCTAAAGTCAAAATTTAGTATGTTCTTTCAGAATTCATCAAGTTAAGTGGGGCGTGAAATTTGGTTTGCCGAGAGTAAGTGCTTATTGGTTTTGCTTAGTAAACGTTATCGTCTTGGAAAATTGAGCAATACAACGAGATTTTACTTCAAACTGTTTTCCAATATTTTTAAAGGTTAAGAAAGATGTAAATGAGATTGAAGCATATCCTTCTTATTTCTTTAAAATATCCAAAGTGAGTAGCAAAAGTTTTTATCACATTACATGTAATTATGAGACGCAAGACATTGTTTATGAAGTAATTATTAGTATTCATCACAAATATTCTAGCCTTCTAGGAAAATACATCACAAATGTTAATAAATAGAAAGATAATATTTTGCTATTATACTGAATAGATTTGCCAGGTGGGTGAACTCATGTAATTTGTCCGGAAGATACCACCGCCATATAGTCACCTCATAATCCTCCGCGAAGCAATTCTTGCATTTCTGTTTGGAGAGGCGTGGTTGCCGGCTATACTTACGAAATAGGCGAGTACTTAGTTTTCAGGGGTAGCAACGCATCTATAGTCAATTTCAGGTACGATTCAATCTTATACGATAAAAAAGATGATGCGGATGACGCAGCTTATATAGTAGAAATACCGTAGAACGTCATGGAACAGTATTGGATAGCTTTCTAGTTATTGAAGTGACGTGAGCTAAGTATCCTTACAACTAGTACAATTATATCGTCGTTTGCTTGCACTTTTCCCGTAAACTTTCGTATATACAGAGAATCTAAAATTAGTTTTAGCAGCTAAATACCCTTGTTATTTACAAGGCAATCCAGCATATGTTCACTGTACGTATTAGGATAGGATAGTATTAAGGATTATCTAAATATCTGAAAATCTGTGGACGCACATATTGGTTTGCCACACCTGAGGACTTTGTAAGAGAGTCTTACCTTCCTCTTTGTCAATTATAAATTATTTTAACGGAAGACGTTATAACACAACAAATTCTCGAATATATAGAAAAATCTGAACAGACGGCTCCTAATGATATAATTTTGGAAGAAAGTAGATGTTGCATGCACCGGAATGCGTTCTCAACTCGTTTTCTTTATGGAATTACACTTATGTCGAACCATTTCCTTTCACTTTTGTAATTAGCTTTGTCCATGAACCGCACATGTGTTTTCAGTTTTTATCTGTACGTTATTATCTGTAAGAAGTTTATATCATACATATTTAAATGTTTTGTGTGATATGTTACTATGATTTTAACTTTTGGCAAAGGGAGATCTTTTGTCAAGTGAGGTGATCATGCCTGGGGAACGGTCGTGCTCTGTCCTCAATTAAGAGCTTGTATGTATATACAAGATTTTTAGAAAATTCGAAGAAGTAAAAGAAGCTAGGCAAGTATGCCAGAACCGTGCCGCTTGGTACTCGATACTCTGCCTACCTCGTTAGGGATTTGGCGTGAAGATGTGTGAATGTGTAGAAAATTTTGAATGCATGATTCAGGTTATCAAGTGACCTGCGGTAGGTTGCCACAAACTAAAAAAAACATTTAAATAATGTATATTTTTAATATTACAATCTTTTGATGAATCACATTAGGTGAATTTATCGGATTGTCGCAAATGGCCATGCATTTAAAGTTACCAACATAAGAGAATAATGTGATAATGTAATTCTAAGTAACATGTTATAGCGAACATAGGTATAGTTAAAGCTAACATTTATTTATACATGTAGAAGGGTTCGTCAAGTAAATTAATGTCGGCGTGAGACAAAAAATGCAGAAATGCAGGTGCATTAACGAATGCCGGAAACGTCGCATGTGTTAATTGTCATTCAAAAATAACGTACTATTTTGCATTCAATAGGTTAGTATTTTTTGCATTACGTAAAAAGTAGGGTTGATTTAAAACGCTTTTACGAGACAATATTCTTATCATTGATAAAGTAGAATAATTATTCTAATGAATAAAGGGTTATAGTAAATTAAGCAAAATACAGATTTTGAAAGAAGAAAAAAATTCTGTACTGTTATTTTTTCTGTGGTGGTAAGTGGTCATTGTAGTTATGGACATACGATTGAAGTTATATTTGAAGTCTTAAACACTGCTTCCATAATGCAAAAAGAAAGAAGTTCTTAACCAGAAATAAACTTGATAGATGACAAGGACCTCGTGTAAAAGTACGTTATGTCATAATTTCATAATTTGGACCTATCTATGCAGCGAGAGTTTTAAGCGTAACTTAAATTGAGATGAATCACGAATAATGATACAATGTACGTAAAACTTTAATTTACATAATACGTTTATTGTTCCGAGCGCGCAATACTGTTACTCTGTGGTATGTACCAGCACCATAATAAAATCAAGATTAACTGCCTCTGGCGTTCGTGCAAAAATTTGAGTAACATTCAACACGATTGCACTGTTGCTAGAATAGTTTTTGGGTTTCATACGTTTTGTTTAGTTGTCTTTTTCTCTCCCATCGTTTACACAAAGGAAATACTCTCGCTACTTTATTTTTGTCGTCAGTTGTACATGTTTGTTTACGAATGGAAGAAAATTTGTTTTGTCAAAGAACAAATTGTTATCTATATAGAAGTTGAATCAATAAATATAACTTGTGTTGATATTTTGCCGTTCCTAAAAATGGATTCATGATTTAACTTTTAAATTATAATTGGCATATTTCAATATACACAGCAGTATGTTCCTAACTGTACGTAAGACTTGCGTAAAAGTCTAAAACAGTTAGCCCGCGGTATACGCCAGCATCAGTACTTACAATCGAGATAGAATTGCTTCAAGCGTTCGACGCAGAAACTCGACCCACATTAAGTTTGCATAAGCGTGCACACGCCCCCAGCCCAAAATTAATTGAATTTGGAACAATCGTTGCAAGCTTGAAGGCACTAAACAATAGAAAGATCGATTTATTTCCTTTTTTATATCGATTATGTATATTGAAAGGTGTTTATCAAGGAAGAGCATTGGGTCTCTAGTTTTATAAGTATTTCATAAGAATTGATTGTCCCATTCTTAAAATTCTATTGTTACTTTTATGTGTTCTTTATCGAATATTATATATATTTTAAGTATTTACTGCTAGAAGTAGTAGATGATTTTTTATATAAAAAAATAATATGAAATAATATGGCTATAAAATAATCCGTCAGCAAAATGTTTTATTACTTTTTAGCCTGATACTAAGCAAGTTACGTGACATTACATGGTGGTTTTTAGTTATGTAAATATATTTTGTTATGGTATTATTAGACAAGGTGTATTTCTTATTATTATTAAAATAATTTAACCTATTTTATTATATTAAATAAATTATAACCTAATATGTAATAGTAGAAATAATCCAATATGTAGTATCAAACAACTAGTTTCTAATATAGGCTATGTTTAGAGACAGCTATTTTTGGTTACTATCTGTCTGAATGATTTGCCAAACAAAGACAACCTATTTCGTAAGAAATCGGATTCCAAAAATAACTTTCCTCGATTTTATGTTATCGTGCCGATATTGCTTTTGTATTTTTATCGATACCGTTGCGTGGGTTCTCTCCGTTAGTTTTAACATATTTTTACCCGAATTATGATTTTTGCATTGCCTTTGCGTGAGGCGTATCAGGTACAGTTTACATAATATTGCCTAATTTCTTTTCGTATAAAAAAACTGTTAAGTTACTCGTTTTTGGGTAATGTTCACCAACTAAGATTTATTATACTTCAAAATTCATTGTATTGTCTTCCTACGCGCATCTTCTTAAACTGTCTTTACTTTATTTCTTATAAGATTTAGCTCCTTTAACATAGTTAAACAAAACAAACAAACCCATAGTCTAAAAGCTAGTGCAAAATAAATTACCGACTTCCTATATCTGTGCTGGTTCACGGTTAAATTTACTGTTGGATGACAAGCAATTTCAGTTATCTTATTAAAAGACTCTTTGCTCTTATTAATTTTGACTAGTTTTTATTATGGATTTAACGTTACGTTGAACATTTCGGTCATTGTCCGAATGTGTTAATTTATTTAATAACCTGTTATATGTTATAATATCGTTGCGTGTATCTGAGAGGAGTTTAGATACTTTATTTTTACGTGAATATAAATAATTAAGTTTGATAATAATTATACTCGTATATGATTGATAGTTGCAGCATTGCCTGTTTTTATTCAGGAGTTGTCTAGGTTCCAAATTAAGACACCGCATTTCTCTTATTTTTTTACATCTGTATTGGAATTATTTGTCACTTGTTTCTATGCCTCTAGTATGTCGGCCGCGAACGTATATTTATACCGTACCATATTGTTACCGGTGGCTTACAATAGAGATAAAAAAATAATTATCATAATCATGTATACAATTCTCTTGCACTCAAGTTCACTTTAAACTATCACCTGTGTAAACAACACGACAGCCGAAGGAATATTGTTTTTGGCAAAATTGTTTCACGTTTAACTTAAAAAGACAATTTTGAATCAATGAATTAGGGTACGGTATACATAAATACCAAGGTGTTGTGTGACAAATCCTAGCTTGAAATTCCTAAACAAACTTATGTTAGCATATGGACTTTTTAAGATTTTCATGCGATCTATACTTACCTCTTTGGTATACTTACCTATTTATTATGTAATTATAAATAGATAAGTATACCAAAATCCCGTTGATGCCTTACTTTAGAATTAGCGTATGTTTTGGTGTTGGTGTGGTATTTGTTTGAAAGCAGATGTTTTCGTCACCTGCTTTGCAACATTAACCTACATCAAAACAACGCCGTCTGCGTCGTCAACAATTAATTAGTATTCAAGGTCATTGCCAAAATTGTTACAAAATACTTAATTATGTTATTAATAACATGTTTTTTTTAATGATGAGGTTCTCCTTTATTCCTTTTGTACGTTTTAACTAATATAGAACCCATAAAAGCTACAGAGACATTAGGTTGTGTATCGTCTGATAATATTTCTTCTCCATATTTATTTTGACTTTTCATATTGTACGTACATAATTTTTTTCATTTTTTTTCCATTTTTGCCTAGTAAATTGTTACTTTTTGCAGAATGCAATGCAGAATAAAGGTTCAGACCTATACTAATAACATTTTACAAGATTTTATTTAATTTTGAGAACACTGATTTTGCTTGTCGGCTGACTTATTATTAACGTATTAATCTCAATTTTTTTAACTATAACGCAAATGATAACGAATTAGCTGTTGTTTTATTCATTAGTTAAGCCTCTTCTTTTTGGTTTATAAAGCAATTTGAGAATAATGATATTCATAGTACCTGCTTACTTTTACATTAAAATTCTAAACGCGAAGAGTGGCGCCAAGAAATGATGAAAAAACGCAAGACGTATTACGTAGTTGCTTTAATAGAATGGTTTCACAACAACCAAAACTCATTTAGTTACCTAAAGCCGGTGGCTAGCCACATTTGAGGCGTATGAGACAATGTATCCTTTATATATAAGGTAGTAAGGTTGAATGTTGAATGTTGTTCAATTTCATGATCTTTTGGAAAAAAATGTACTGTTAATTATGCGTAATGATGTTATTGGTTATTTATTTATTTATTTATTATAATTGCTTGAACCCTGTCAGGGCGCTGCAAATT
>DWNR01001121.1:0-16139 GCA_018250455.1 Polygonus leo
CCACTTACCATCAGGTGGACTGCATGCTCGTTTGCTACCTTTACACAATAAAAAAAAATACGAACTCATGTATTATTCTTTATCTATGTGTTTGTCTGTTTTTACGTTTCCGTTACTCAGTTTCCATTTCATCGCGTTTCAAATGTTACTAATTAAAAGGAAGCTGTAATTTACAAAGAACGTAGCAAAATACACGTAACCTCTAAGCATCAAAAGGTGTTCGACCTAAAGGTGTTCGAGCTATCGATTCCAATTAATTAAAGAGTAGTTAAGGGCCCTGCCCACTCGCCGCCGACATTGCATACAGTGTTTGTTAGTCACTGTACACACAGTGATCAATATGCGAAATGACTAACGCCTACGTATACGATGCTATCTCGAGTTATGCTATTTTAGTTTGATGTATTGTATTGTATTATGATATAAATGAATTGATTCAAATGTAAGTTTAATTTGTTTATAAGCAAACTGTTTTGGTAATGATGCTAAGACAAGATGCCATCATCTAAGTCGTCAGGAGTAGCAACTTCATATCTCTGCAGCCGAAGTCAAGTAGGACTTCGATATTATCTGATTACAAATATACATGAGCGGCAATGTATAATTACGAAAAATGGGCTGTATGCTCGTTTATCACTTAATACAAAACAATAAATCATTCTTAATTATGTGACGTTTTTAATAAACTCCAAGAGGATGATGAGAAGACTGCGAAAAGTATATAATGTAAATTTGGAAAATTGATGAACGCCTAAATGCTAAATAGGTCAAACATTATAAATGAATAATTTAACAATCTAATAAAAAATACTTTGTGTAACAAAACGTATATATAACAGAGTTATTACGATACGTTTTCATAACTACATTGCCTAAGATTTCCACGGTTTCCCAAAGTTACTCTTATAACTTAATTTACCTCATGCGTTATAAGTTACCTCATAAATTCTGTGGAAGCGAAAACTAAAATACGTGTATGGTAATCGTACTGTTTACTATTTTTCCACAAAAAGTAAATTAAGTTTATGGCCGTCATTTGAGCGTGGTTTTTGTGATTTGTCATGCAGTGACGATAATAAAATTACTTTGTTTTGCGTAATATTAGGTTACTGGCGTTTTTATGTTAATTACATGTTTTGTTTAGAATAGGTTCAGGTGTGGTAAGTTTTTAAAATATAATGTAAGGTAATATCTATTTGAATAATCTGAAACGGATAAATGGGGTATATATATTTAATTTTATTATAGTATTAAGGTAGCAAAGAAACATGTTGGCCACCTGATGGTAAGTGGTCACTCCAATTACGATTTAGTCGTATTTGGGGTTGACCACAGATGCGTTACGACCCCTGAGGACAAAGATGTTCGTCTTGCCGGCAACCAGGCTTCTCCATATCGAAAACACTGGCAAGCTGGTCGAAACGCACGAGACCTGCCTCCTGGCAAAATTAGCTAGGTATATCATTCAAATGAAGGAGCAACAAGGAGTAAGGGGCAAAGAGGGAGCGGAGCCCCCTTATTATTTTAGTAGAGAAATATCTAAATAGAGGGAAGACCTTTTTTTCGATAATTTTTACGAAGTTGAATGCAAGTATACATAGCTGACAAGTCTAATAACGACTTTTTTTGGTTTACTTTTTGGTTTGGGACGATTAGGAAAATTTACGTTTAGTAAGTTGTGAAAAAAATATATATTTCTTGTCCTGATTAAAAATAATTTATAATTATGGAAATTATCGCATTTGTTCGATAATAATCGTTAACGTAAGGTACATTTTTGATGAATAGTCAATACTGCTTTGTGGAGTACCCTTTCATGTGGAAATGCCCCAGGGCAGGGGCCCTCCCTTTTCCAAAGCCGGCCCTGGGTAAGAGTAAATAAGAAGTGATCAAATAATTATAACAATTAAATAACAATGTAATAATAACACCCAATTATAATTATAAAACAAAATTAAAATAGCAACAAAAACAAAACCTAATCGTTAATGTTTCGGGAACGCAAGTTCATTGCAGTTCTCACTACGAAGTGTCACGTACCATCTGTATCTCTCCAATTAAAGACAAAGCACCAAACATGTTTGAACTTGTTCGTCTCATAATTAATTTCATTGTTCATAATTCGTGAAAAAGCAGCCCACATGGTGCAGATCACTGCGCGTACTAACCTTAAATTAGTGTTGTTGGTGGTCGAATGATAAATTCGCAATTAATCGAATAGTAATAATCGAATGAAGATGTGAGAATGGAGAAACAGAATACAGTAAAGGTTACATAAATGTGTCTACTATTTTGACATCTATATATAAAAATAATTTCACGATGTATGTACGCCATAATCGCTGAAACTACTGAAATGATTTTAATGAAATTTTGTACATATGTGTAATTGTGTACCTAAGTAAAACTTGAGAGTTAGGTTAAATCTCGATTTTGCCCTCAATTCTTTTGGAAAAAATGGAAATTTAACGTTATTGGAAAAACAATATCTGCTGAAAGTTACATTGTACTTACATAGTAGTAGTGTAGTGTTAGATACATAATTGTGTAAAATGAACTGTCGATATATTTAATTCAACAAATAGTGCATAATAAATACTATAATGCAATACTTGTCATAATCGATGAAAAAAGATAACGACAATCAAACGGTTTTCGGAAAAACAACGTGTTTTATATCGATTTTGATATTTGATTTTCTATAATGGGGTTGCCGCAGAACTGGTCTCTTGTAAACTTGAAAACAAAATCCACGCGTAAACACAATAGAGATTTGATGATTGATTTGATTGATGATGATGATAGATTGATTTGATGAAAGTGAGGTTGTGAAACTTTTATTTCCGTATTATATATTTTAAATGTGGCGACCTTAATTATTTTTCATCAGGACACTGTCGAGTAACTCATGTTTGTACAAATAAATTATTTGAATTTGAATTTGAATATATGTTAATCGCAAAAAATCGATATTAAGTCATTAATCTGATCTACAATTTCAGCGTTCCCATCTCTACACCCCATACGAATCGTGGTCTGGGCGGGCGTTCACCTCGCCTGAAATAGGCAACCTTGACCGCCAACTGCCCCGTTTACTCGCCTTGCAAACACCATTTGTAATTACATATCTGTGTAGATAGGAAGCAAAGTTATAGCCTCATGTCTGTATTTTGTATAATTGCTTATCTGTATTGATAAGATACTGATAGTTAAGCATGGTTGAGAATTCGAACTATTATTACGGAGATCCGGGGTAGGATGCCTTTTCAGCCTCCTTTTTGGCGAAGGAAACATCACGAGACCTAATACACCTAAAACATTTCTCTAAAATCTGTACGGTAGCTTCAAAGAAAGCGTGAGTGGACGTTGTAGCACGGGATTTTTATATATTGAGATTAAACTGAGAATAAAATAACTCAATACAATCTACCAATTATATGATTTTAGCTTTTAGCGTCAAAGACGCCCAATAGCGATAAGATAAATATGAGCATAATAAAAAATCTGCTCGTCCCTCGTCGAAATAATTAGTTCAAAACTAACATCGACATAAAGTAATCATATGTAGGTATGTGTGTGTTAATCTACTATAAATTACTTCATTACAGTTATAGTCTGTTACAGTATCAGGCGTTACTTTGCAAAGATGCTTTTGGTGTGAAGCACATGTGGTGATTTGTAAAAACGGATTATAGCGAAGTAGTTACAATGTAACTTTATCTTTTTTATCTATGGTATAAAGGTTTGCTACCTTTCTACGAGCATTCGGAAGTGGTTAGTGCCGCTAATGAACATCAGTATTCATCCCCCAGTACGATTAAATCATACCTGTGATTGAGCACAGATGCGTTGCTACCCCTGAGGACCAGGATGTTCGCCGTATGTTCTTGTATAAGTATCTCCTCTCCAAACTGAAACATATTTCCCCGGTCGAACTAAACAATTTCAACCACCTGGCAAATTTAATTGTCACATCGTTTACGTCCAATACGTGCCGCATCAAGCATATCCAGCATTCGTATAAATCCTCGATTAACAAAGATGGTTATCGAATATTAGTGTAGTATCCAATTTCACACGGTCAACGCATCTGTCGTATGGCATATCAATAAATGTGTGTTATTGTGCAAATTTGTTATTCTCTTGTCGAGGGGATGTGATGTTAAGTCGTGAGTGGTTATTGTTTATCACGTTCGTGGTTGTATTGAGAATTGATAATTCAATGATTATTGACAATTATTGTTTTAATAAGAATAGCCTAAGATTTACAATACAGATTCCCAAACCTGTACACAAACGTAATATATTATTTAAAAAAATAACAAAAATATTTATGCTACTATAAATATTTAATAATAAAATATAATTTAATGCTTTTGAAATTAATCAAAATATTAATCAACAGCGTAAAAATAAAGTAGTGTAACGCTCTAAATGACTTTTTTTCTTTATCTCTTATTTTCTGGTTGTCTAAAAGAAATCGCTTCCTAGCCATAAGATAGCTTAACTTGTATTTGTTTTCTATGTACTTTACAGAGTATGTACAATAAAAAGTAAGATTTGGTCGGATAACGGTCAAAAATCGTCACTTTTTAATAATTGATAAGCACACAATAGCTACAAGTTAAAACATTTTAAATCGGTTGATAGATTAGAAAATATATTAAAGTGTTTTGTTTTAAATATTTATAAAGATAATACAATATTAAAAAAATAATAAAACAGCTTTCTTCAAGCTATTCATCATGAGCCGTTAAACCTACAATCATTGCATCAAGTATCCCCAGCGCTGCGCCTGCGCATGTTTTGCGCATAACGTGCTAATCCGCGCCATTACGCACTCATCACGTATGGACCCCTCTTAAGTTATAGAAAAATGTGTTTATCACCTACTCAAAATTTGTTATGGCCGATTTGGTATTACAAATGTCGTTTGTAGTATAGGTTTTTTGACGTTTCGCTATAAAGATTAAAGTTTAGTAGTTTAGGCAATCGGCGTGTTTGTATGAGGAGAGTTATGAAAGTGGAAGAAGCTAGGCAAGTATGTCAGAACCGTGCCATTTGGCACTCGATACTCCCTGCCTACCCCGTTAGGCATTTGGCGTGAAGATGTGTGTGTGTGCAATTTTTTTTTATTGCATAATGGTAGCAATCGAACGTGTAGTCCACGTGACGGTAACTTGTCATTGCTTCCCATAAACAATTGTAAGCAACCTTAAGTACGATTGAATCGTTCCTCTGGAGCGGACCTCAAAAGCGTTGCTACCTCTGAGGAATAAGATGTTAACCTCGTGTGTGCACCTCTTCAAAACCGAAATAAAACAATTGCTTCACGGAGAACTCTGAGTGCGGTGGTATTTTGAGACGAACTACCCGTATCACAATTTACAACAATATATCTAACTCCATTTAGATTTCTTATAACTGCGTGTTATTTGTAATAAGTCATGAAATTATTAAATAGTTTTGCTTAATAATTAAATATTTTTACCGTGGATTTCCACAAACCAACATCTGTAATCCCTTTAACTATCCGAATTAGAACTGGTTGGAAAGAAAAAGCAATTTTGGAAGATAAAATAAACAAATACACTGTAAATTTGTAATACAAGATTCTAAGAATACATTATATTCAATATTCAAAACTTGTAATTGGAATAAAAATATGATAAATAACATTCGTTCCCAAGATCTTTGTCTTCATTACAGTGATCTATCTCATAATCTCCTCCTCATTAACGGTATTAGGAACTTGTTACACACAAAACGAGGGACTATAAGCGTAGAAAAAAATATTTATCTTACAAAAAGTGTCGTAAATATTACGACACAAATATTACAGAACTGAGAAATAAACAACTTTTTCTCATTTCTCTTGTTTCCCTTCATTTGTTGTCTTTTTACGATTGTCGTCACCGACAACGCTTTACAAAAGTTAATAAATTGTGTCTTTGATGCGCTCCTAATTCAAGTGATGGTGGATAATGATGTATAGGAGGTATTTGTTATGATTATGATATTATTATTTGTCTATGTTACGTTTATGAAGTTATAGTTTAATAAATACGCAAACAAGTCTGCTTGATAGTAACCTTTAGATTGCCCTACCGTTGCGCTTATCTTCTAGCTCTAAGATGTTTATCCCGTATGTAAGGAGGTATACCGGCTACTATAACTTTCAAAATCCAAACACAATTACTTTATTCTTTATAGGGGATGGGAGTCCTACCCACGCTGGACTTGACCGAGATGACCGAGGTTAGGTTACGTTTTACTGTAACTACTTTTATTTTAATGCTACCCACAATAAATTTGGTAGCGAGTAAGATATTCATCGCATACCTCTTTCAATGTGACAACCAACTTAATAACAGATTTTAATTTCCCTTTAAGCATTAATAAAAACGATTATCTGGAAAATATTGTTTTTAAACTATTAACACGAAACTCATTATTGCAATGTAATAGCTTAGACTTGATTGCTTAATCAGGTGCACGCCTTATTGATTGCCGATGGTACTGGGTTCAATCAATGCTGATTGAATGTGATTGCTTATGAAAAAATTGGTTAACATAAATAATGGGATGTCAGTTCTTTGATATAAACAACTATTTCTTCAAAAATACATTGCATCTGGTAGATGGTAGATGCTGGTTCAATTTAATATATTGTTTCGTGAGAAGATAGTGAATTAAATCTTCCTTAGGTATTTTATGACTACTAATCTTTTTGTCCTTTACCAGACTAATGATTATTTAGACAAAAATTATAAAAAAATATTGGTGGTAGACTGGTGAAAGTTTAGGGATTTTTAAAACCAAATCATAAAACAATTAAAGTAAAAAAAGTTTTTGGGGTGGACCACCCGTCTCACCTATCGGATCGAATTGTGAATCTAAACCATTCTCGAATTAACGTAATGTCACACAAAAAAACATAAAAATCGGTCCCGGCGTTACAGTTCAATGCCTAACACACGGACACAAGAAATATTCATTAAACAAACTATAAAATGAGCTTAATCATACTCTGAAACATTGGTAAATACGTCGTGTAGCGTGTATTCTATCCGCTTAAGATTATTAATTCACGAGAATTAGTTATTGGTCGGCAGAGGCGTTTTCAATAATCTCACAAACGAGTCCCCAATAAATAAATATTACACTGAGTAATTCTACACGCCCTTTATGACACGAGACATCGTATCGGTATTCGTTGTTTAGGTTTACGAATGTATTTCTCATTTGGTAAGAGGTCATTGCCGCCTATGTACATTAGTAATCATCCCCGAGTACGCACTTGAGGTTGGCCACAGATGAGTTGCTATCCGTGAGGACTACAATGTATGTCTCCTGGGTAAGTATAGCCGGAAACCATGCCTCTCCAAAGTGAAACACAATAAATTGCTTTACGGCGGATTATGGAGGCGGTGGCTCCTCCTCGGTTGGCAATATGAGCTAGAATCGAAAATATGTTAAATCTCTGGCATGGTTTACTCTTACGGCACATATTCTTGTACTGCTTTAGCAATGACCAGAGCCCAACGTGTCCAGCAGTGAGACGTTATGAAATTTTGGAAAATTTGGGAATGGATTACTGAGGAAATATAAGGAAATAATATATCGTAATTACACAGCATAAATCAAAAACTAAAATGATATTGATTTGTGATCGCGTGCCTGTAAATTGAAAACGTGTCGATTATGAAGCTTAGAATCCGATTTGAACAATAACTTGACGAAAAATTGGATTAACCAATTTCTTAAACGGTGTTACAATCTTGTTATGCAAAGTTATTGAACTTTGCGCAATTATGTTGAATGATACTGACGTTTTGTAAGCTGTAAATAGTGCCGGAAGAATAAAATAAATTAAGACTTATTTTAAAAACACGCGTTTTTTTATAATTTTCAGTAGCTTTTTATTGACGTGGCTGCTGCGTGAATATTATATGTAGAATTTGGTTGATATGTGTTGGTCCACTTAATTATCAATATTGTTAAAGAAAAGAACGACAATATATACAAGTAAAAGTAATAAATATGGAGATTTTAGTTACAAATATGTTACTATAAGGATTTTCAAGAAATAGTCATTAGAGTTCACCAATTCGCGCGTGGCCAAGACTTTGACCTCTCGGAGTGAGAAGGTAACCCATCTGATGACTCTGGTACTCGGTACTTTGGTCCTAGGAGTATGTTCTTATGATCTATTTTAAATAAATCATTGTTTTGTTAACGGTGGGGACACTTAATCAACTGCTAAATTAATCCAATCTTTCTAATGATGAGTTGTGAGTCTGGCTACAGTTCTATATCTCATTGGAAATCCGAAATGAATAAGTAAAAGGGTAAACGGAACGTAGAGTATACGGCGTATAATGCGGCGTGTCGCATCGCCGACGATGTGATGCTATCTGCTGCCGGAGGATTCCACTCTACTCCGACCAGCTCGTATTGGTCTTTGGATTACGAGTATGTTATTTAAGTACGAATGAGTGTACAGCCAAACATAGACCAGGACTATACAATTGAATACACGTATGTTAAATAATACTTTACAGAGGGCAGAAACCTATAAAGATTTCTAAGAAAGTTGTTTCACTAATTTGCTCTTAGCAAACGATCATGTTGACAAACTTTGATTAGTACCATTTCAATAATTGTGTTAAATAACATACGAAGGGAAGCTATAGAGATTTTCATGAAATGTCCAATTCGCATTTTACCATAAGTTTGATCTACCTAAATCTTTCTCTTATTTAACCGACAAAAAAAAGACGAAAAAGAAACTTGATTCTTTATTTATTTAATAAATCCAATAACCTTGCAGATATTTCATTAAGTAAGTTAGAATTTATTAAAAACCTATCGTGTTGACTTCCAAGCTTAATTTATATCGGCTGATTGTAGACTTGATTCTTTATTTAATAAATGAATCCATTTAAGTGTCCAATCCGACCAATAGCGACTACAGTTGGATTTATTTCGCGAAATTGTTTATAGGGTCTGCGCTCAGTGCAGCGCATAGTAACATTATTCAGACCACGGATTCAAGAAACATGGTATGATGCGACTGCTAATAAACTTGCAGGAACTTCGATTACTGTGTTAGAATTAATTACAACTCTATTGTTTGTTAGCTTCGTAGCTTTAATTACTATTAGGTGGTCGTAGGCTTTGTCTGTATATGTTGATTATTCAATTCATAGCTCCATATTATTACTTAATCCATCGTTGGATACAATCTCAGATGAGATGAGAAGGATTTTAGACTTAGGATTGTATTTCATCTTATTTATAAGGCTTAAGGCAAAATAGGACACTTTTATATTTATTTGAGATGATTGTTTTTAAATCCCAGGCGTGTAGGTTTCCCAAGATGTCCTTAACTGAAAAGTGATTTAATTTTTAACATGCATTTTTTTCGAGAGGTGAGGTGCGTGTATAGCTAGCTAGATCCGGTACGAAAATGTTAACATTTTGGGTAGTAAGATCTTGGGCCGTATTAATTGGTGTCGTCTAATAAGTCCATTATCTAGCACTTAAACCGCACTCAAGAATGATCTTAATCCAGAAATCACTTTATTAATACGGCCCCTAATTGTTTAAATAGCACAGACCACAAATACAAAACAAACAAAATAAAATGATCGGCTGACGCTTAAAAGCGATTTCTTCTACTTAACCTTTTTCAGGTTCCATAGAAAAAATAACGAAGTAACGAAACGATTTGAAAGGAAACAAGGAGAACTACTAATAAAGTATAGAACTTACATATTTTTTTAATTCCTGTGCTATGATTTTAGGAATAACTGTTTTAATTGTGGTCACCGGAGTAGAAAAATATTTTTGATTTGTATTCCTTTAGTGTTATACACTAATAGCTTTGTTTTGCCACATCTACGATTCAGCGATGCATGGCAGAGACCTGCAATAGTGGCCGGTACCCCGCTCCCAGCCACAGTCACGCTTTTCGGCGCTTCCTCGTTCAAATCTGCATAATGCGGGAGATACATAATGGAGTGATTTGAATTATACCCGCTTAGACACGCGATCCTAGAAAAATAGCTAAATATATTTTATAAATGGTCTTAGACATAGGCGAATTCTTGATTAAATAAACGTTTGTTGTATTTTTGTTTTCGGGATTGTGGCAGTATAGAAGTATAATACGGATAAATATTGTGCAAGACCAGCCTGTATGATGTGATCACTAAGCATGGCCACAGATATAATAAAATGCGGGAAAATCTAACTAAAGTATTTTTAATATTTCAATAAATAAGAATAGTCTCATGCTTAATTTATATAACCCTTGATTCTTTTTGGAATTCATTCATTAAGTTGTAAATGGAATATCGGTGTATATAAATACAAGAAGTAAGAAATAATGCTAACAAATATAAAACATTCCTTACTTCGTATTTCTACTACAAAAGTTTAAGTTAAAAATAGGCAGAATATAAATAAATGACCGCCAATTAAAAGCGTATTACAAACGAGTTCGAATTTCAAAGTCCTCCGTGAAACTATCTCCTTACAGCCGATTTAAAAATAAAATGTTTTTACGTTCAAAAATAGAACGCTAATATGAATTAATAGTTGTGAGTTACAACATTTACATGAGTAACGGTTTTGGGGTAAAAAGTATGATTGTGCACGCTCCACATATTTGTTTTTGGAGTGTGAATAATTGCGTTTTGAGTCGGTTTGCGGTCGTTTTTACTTATACGAATTTGTTAGCATTAGGCTGACTGATTTCCCGGGTTTTTGAACTTGCAGATGTGTTGTTACACGTGATTTTAATTTACAAATATTATTCTTGAGACGCCCATGTTTTGTTTGTTATCAAATATTTTAAAGCGGCAAATGTATTGAAGTATAATGTACTGACGTAGTAATAATATCTAAATGGTCGAATGTCGAAATTTGCATTTTATTTTTACAACTGGCTAAATTGTACGGATAATAAATAAAGATTAATGTATTTTTTTAATATTTAATTTGGATTAATGATATTTTATGAATTAATGTATGCCAATTTGAATTCAATTGGCAGTAAGTTTTACGTAACTAAATTCCATGCTTCTTATTAACTTTAAATAAATATTATCGTTTCTTTGTCCCAATTAGGACGCGTTTATATATATTTTACGAGTGTTACTAACATATGTATTGTACATATTAAATAACTATTTTGGATTCTTGCAAATTTATATAATGAAAGAAAGTTAGATGAAGATGGCTCATTGCTAATCATCGAAATTGGTTTTTAGACATGTCAGTAAGTGAACGTAATTTAAATTATTTGTCGAATGTAAGATTATTAAAGTCGTTATCCCACTGATCTTTCTTTATTTCTGTGAAGACGTCGGAGAATCGCTGACGTTCGGAAATCGCTTAAAAACGCCAGTGGGATAAATTACAGCGATATCGTTTTTGAATTTTGTGTGTAAATCAACACAAAACCGCACGACATTATAAATCCCTCGATGTTTTCATCGAGTTTTTGGAGCGATCTCGCAGCCTTTATTTTCGCTGTGTAGACGTAGGATAATCGAAAACGCTTAAAAATCGCTTGTAAAACGCCAGTGGGATTAATCGCAGTGAAATCCACAATAACGCTGACGCTCGTTTTTTTTTCTTTTCATTTTTTATCGTGTAAGGGTAACAAACGAGCATGCAGTCTACCTCCACCAAGCGGTCTCTGTCGCCCATGGACTTTAGTAATCATTCCCAAGTACGACTTAATTGTACCTGAGGTTGACACGGATGCGTTGCTACACCTGAGGACTAAGATGTTCGCTGATCGTAAGTATAGCCGGTAACAACGCCTATACATAAATTAACACCTAACTGCATGACATTATTACTGTGTCGATTCGATTTATGTAAACGATGTTCGAAACGGTTACGAGCTGCCGTCTGCACATAGTTTATAGGTTTGGGAAACAATTAGTGGGCGCATGCGAAATATGGGAGCCGGGTTACGGGGAATCGGTTCCACGTTGCTTCTAATGTTTATTAATGTTTGGGGGTTTTACAAGAAATATACACCTCTTGTAAAGGTAGCAAACGAGTAAACAGGCCGCCTGATTCCGCCTCTGAACATTTATAATTAATCATACGATTGAACCTACTCTAACAACTAAAATGTTCATCCCGCGTTTTTTATTTTATATTTTAATCTAGCAATAAGACAGACGGGCCACCTGATGGTAAGTGTTCACCATCGCCCATGGACATTTGCAACACCACAGGAATCGCTAACGCATCTCCAGTTTTGAAGGAGAGCTCTTTTCGCACCTTTTTTTGAAGAATCCCATGTCTTAGGGCTCTGGGAATACGTCGGGAGGTAGTTCATTCCACATCTTGCACGTGCGTGGTAAAAAAGAACTCGCAAACCGAACTGTTGAGGATCGCCACGCATCCAATTGATGTGGGTGGAACTTCATCCTCTGTCGAGTGGTGTAAAATAAGCCGCGTGAAAGTTAAATTACTTACGTCTCTCTAAAACCAAAACACAAGAATTGCTTCATGGAGGATTGTAAGGGTTGCCACCTTACCGATTGAATAACACGAGTTCTACTACTAGACAAATCACTTTTTTATAAGGTCGGCAAAAATACAGCTCCGTACACTGCAACAAATAAAAATATTGCAATATAACCAAAATTATGAAGTAAATTGTAACATAATTTGTGTAAATCCTACACAAATTATGTTACAATTTACTTCATAATTTTGGTGAAAAACAGTATAGATTGTTCGTTATGTTAAAAATCAAGTATGATATGTTAAAAAACAAATACTACCAACTTGACAGCTTTCGGCGCACATTTCAATCGTAGCAATGATTCAACATAATTATGTAAACTGTACAATATCAACGGCTGCAACCTAAACTTCATGAATAAGCTGGTTTCTGCTAAAGTTAGTTCTCGAAACTTCAAACTGTGTTTGTAGCGGAAGCTAGATGCCTACTCAACTTATTATCAATAAGCAGCACACTCGGGGACTGTAGACATCACAAAGTTTTGCACTAGTTTCAGTCTAAGTTAATCATAACGTAAACTATTACACATTCAGTACTTAATTAAATAGTCAACAGAATAGTTTTGTTAGAGGAGATCAATATTACCAGAATTAGTCCATTTTTTACAATGTTATGTTATTCCTGGAATTTGAAAGACTACCTTTTTATGGTATAAATCCAATTGCTATTTGTTTCATTATTAATTTATTCATGTAAGTTCCATATTCACCTGAAATTGGTTTTCGGACAAACATTTGACACTGAAACAAAATGAATAAGCTAACCATTATTTTTTGCATCATTATAATTTCTTTGTACTTATTAAATACAACATAAATACAGCACAAAGTGCTAAAAACATGACATGAGCTAACCATTTCGCTTATCCGGTATCTTCCGTTCTAGTAAAAAAAGCGTATAATTCAGTCCCCTTCTATCCTGTGACGACAGTCGACACGTGTTTACTGACGGTTTGATGAATGCCGCACTTAATTACGTTGACTGTTTTTCAAAATGAAATTTTAAAGATTTGTAAGAATTGTACGTGTAGTCGTCTATACTGAAAAAGGTTACGTGAGTACGACAATTAAGGCAGACGACAATTATTTATCAGCGATTCTGATAAGTTAAATTTCGGGGGGAAGGATATAAGGTATATTAATTAAACGTAATTAAAAATAAGCATACTTCGTAATTTGTATTCCTATTTTATTATTTTGGCTATTATATTACAGTAGGCAATCTCGGTCGACCATATATATATATATTACTAGCTTTTGCCAGCGACTTCGTCCGCATAGAAGTCGAAAACTCCGTGGGGCTAGAATTTCGAAAAATCCTTTCTTTGCGCTCACTTACATCATGAAAGGAACCCCTGTACCAAATTTCAAATTTCTAGGTACAGTAGTTTCGGATGTGCGTTGATATGTCAGTGCGTTGAAATACTATTTTACGCCAAAAATTGAACGAGAAGTTGCAAGATCTCGCAGTCGGCAGTCGGCTCGCACACAGAAAATGCATGCAGTGAAGGGAACTTAAAGGCTACAATACGACAACCTTACCACTAAATAATCGAATAGGACATTGATATGCCCGTGGAATAAATTATACAACGCAGACAGTGCACTTATTTACCAGTTAACACCTGAACAAGTAATAAGCATTAAAACAATACAATATCAATATCGTCGGCACGACGCGGCACGCGCGTGCGTCGTGTCGCGCGCGTGCAGCCCGCTGTCGTGACGGCGGAGCGTCGCTTGCTTGCTAATCGACGTCCCCAGATAGAACAGAAATTTGGTTGCTTTTCTTGTTTGTATTTATTAATTTCTAGTAGGCTTACATGTAGCAGAAAACATCGATAACAAGATAGATAAGTAGACCAATGGGACAGATAAGGTTCGAAGGTAAAGTAGGTATACATTTAAATTTTAAAATTACCGTGCTGATGTGAAATGTCGAAACTGTTATACATAGATTTTTCAAAATGCAAATATAATATAGATGCAGAAAAGTGTAAATATTATAATAAAAAATAAAATTGACAAATTTCCTTTAATTATTCTTCATTGAAAATAATAAAACATTCAAAATTAAGACCACTAAAAAAACATTCGTTTTGATTGACATCTAATGCGGTGATTAGATGTTTCACATCACAAAACGTAAAAAAAAAAACATTTTTAGTGGTTAGATGTTTCACATCACAAAATTAACAGACCGCATGTAAACCTCCCACCCGAGTAGCGCACGCGTCCAATACCTGCCTCATATTAATTACATACTTAATCGGCGCGGTTCAAAGGTAAAGTATATATTTAAACTTTAAACACGACTGGTTAGAAAGCTTACGTAAGTTTAAATTACTTTGTATGTTTTGGTATCACCGCCTTTTATGTATGCCTATTAACTTGAATGGAAGAAAAATAATGTGATGTATTAGGAGTCATATTTTAATATAACTTTTGACACTTTGATAATGTGAAAAATGTAATAAAATTGATTTAGAGAATTTTGTTTGCGTTGCGTAGGTACATAAAGCCAAGTAAGTTCATAGGATTATACTTTCAAAATGAGCCTAATTATGAGTATGACTAATTATAATAGTTAGCAGCACACCAGCAAACAACTTTATTCGTGTTTTAAGAAAATATGATTAATGTATTTATAATTGTATTTTCTTAAATCAATATAGCTTATTAACTTCCTCGATAAATTGAATATCCAATACAAATAGTTTTTTTTTTTGTAATTGAACCAATAGTTCTTCAGATTAGCGCGTACAACCAAACAAACAAATATTTCAAATTTATAATATCAGAATAGATTATTAAAGATTTATAAGATAATATAAGATAATTTATAAGAAAGATTACACTATGTTTTTAAATAACGTAACCTTTTTTCGTTCGATTCCGAAATGCGAACTAATGGCATAATGATTATATATTTTGTGTGTACCAACAAATCCCATATTTAAAAAATACATAAAAATTTTTTGGAATTTAATCAACAAATACTTTTGATTTATAGTTTTTTGATAGACTAAAGCCGAACCGTAAAATATTGTAAAGAAACGAATCGATAAAACTCCAATCAAAGACGTCAAATCACTTTAAACAAAATTTATTTTTTAAAGATCACAATCATAAGTTCCCACAGATAAGGGTTATAAAAATAAACAAAGAGCGTTCAAACTGTCATAATCTCACGAATTTGCATGTAAATGTAGTTTTTATAAATAATACCTCGTCTCAAGTCTGACGCTATTAAACCAAGACCATGGCAATGAGTCCTTGGGCTTCTAATTAGGGGCCTTATAACGAGAGGGGCCATTAGCCCGTGTGTTACTGCCCTAATGCTCGCTCGACTGACGTGTGTAATGGGCTTTATCTGTTACACTGAGCAATTACTTTTTTGATTGTCTGTGAGCGTTTGTTAGTACGTCTATATTCTTTTTGTTAACAGGTTTTGGCGCGTAATGTGACAAAATTGCTGGTTTTAGACGTATGTTGCTGTTATTAGACGGTTTTATGGTTATTAATATAAAACTAGAAAAAATACTAATGGTTCTACGTTATCCTATGAGATTACATAAAAA
>DWNR01001122.1:0-16135 GCA_018250455.1 Polygonus leo
AATAAAATAAATAAATAAATAAAATAAATAATTACATAAGAATTAAATCTAAAATAGAAACAGAGTGTATACTAATTGATACGAATGTCACTGTGTGTTGACAATTCGCAACTCGTGGTCAATATTCTGGTCCATGTTTCATACCGATACAGGTTCAATGTTCAAACAGGCAAACAAATCATACACATAATTTTTTTATAGTATAAAGGTAGCAAACGAACATATTGTCCACCTGATGGTAAATGGTCTACATCAGTGCCGCCCATGGACATCAGTAATCGTTCCCAAGTAAGATTTAATCATACCTGAATTTGTTCACAAATGCGTTGCTATCCCCTGAGGACTAAGATTTTCACCTCGTGTATAAGTATAGCCGGCAACCATACCTCTCCAAACCAAAACACAAGAATTGATTCACGGAGCATTATGAGGGAGGCGATGGTACTCCCCGGTCGAACTACATGAATTCTTCCACCCACCAAACCTACCTACCTTTTCAGTCGAACATTTTTTTGATCAAAGAGTTGTATCTGTTTTATATTAAAGTATTTCTGTAGCCATCTTCGTGTGTTCATGACACGCACAATAATCTAAATTCTACGATCCGTTGTTTCTAAATCGGAATTCTCGGCAAATAGTCTTACCGGTTTTATATAAAATATCATCGTATTTCTTAGAAATAGTGGAGTACTTGATAGAAAATATTTTAATACAAAACGTATTCAAAGGCGTCTTTGTAGTATAAAGTGGGACGAGTTTTATCTCTCAAAATAATAGCAATATTATAAATCAGCGGAGGATTGATACTTATTGATATTATTATAAAGGTTAAGATTTTAGATTAAATATTACTCGTAGTGGATTGAAGCACGTCGTTCATATAATTTTAATCGTTTTATTTTCGACAGCCTCCACTTCTTGTTATTATAATTTGGGCGTTAGGCAATCTAAATAAGTTGCTTTGTATTTTTGTAAACAATGCGGTCACAGATAGCATAATATGGTTATGCCTATTAATGCATCCGGGAAAAAAATATATTTTTTTATTGTAAGTGAAGAAAATATTTTGGTTATATAAATAGACTCTCGGAAAAATTGCCATCGGTTCGCATATTGTTATCATTTTTACTGAAAATGATGCAACTGTCTTCTAACATAATATTTCGATCTTAATGGGTATTTTTCATACAGATTACAAGGCTGTTTCAGTCAATTAAGTACCACAGTAGCGTTAGTATCTATAAAGCAATGCCCTTACCTCCCTATTTGTCACTCCCTCCACCCGTCGAAAGCTGATTAATTTCGTTCGGAAAACTAATAAAAAATTAACTGACGCAGCCCATCGGACTTGCCAATTAGACGAGGGGATACGACAAAACACTCTCATGTCCATTAAAACAACAGTCCTAACCAAACAGAACGCGCGTGTGGTCACCCTGATAAGTGACGCTGGGGTGACGGTGCTGTGTCGTTGAATAATTGAGACTGTGTCCTGAATAAAATTGGATAATTATATTTTATGAAATATACCTACAGATACATGCAAATTGTAACGAGATTTTGTTTTAAATGAAAGGTGGATTTTAGGGTTGGTCAATTCAGATATTAATTAATTCTATATTAATTAACGTCATCTATATTAATGGAATTTACTTCGGAAAATGGAGTAATTTTCATTTCGTATTTTTGTCCGTGATTAGATTACTTAGTAAGTACCAGATTTTTTTCTTGTCAATCATCTGTTTCCGCACCATTACACGGCTTTCACGACTACTATATAATACTACCTATAAAATACACATACTATAATATCAATGTTACTGATGAGATTTGAATGTAAAGAATATTTCGAAAAATTTCGCTGTTTGCAATTTATGGTGTATTCGTATTATGTTAATTTATTGTTAAAATTACATACACGTAATGAAAGCAATATTTCTTGATTTATTATAATGCACAATGTTAATATCACGTAAAAAGTAAACGTGGCGCGTGTGGCCACACTGATAAGCGATGCTCGGGCGACCATATTTTCTAATTAGGAAATCGAGGGTAGTGTGCGGAATAAATTAGTTAGCAGGCGCTTCGCCACGTTGTGCGATGAAAGCGAAGCGGAGGAATTGTTTAGATAAGCAGCACCACTAGTTATTGGGTGTTTTAACTGACGTCGTAGATTAAATTTAGTTAAGTCTACAGTCCAACATCGATATTTCTTGTTTTATATGCACGATGTTAATATTACGAAAAAATTAAAAGTGGCGTGCGTGGCCATTCTAATGAGAGTTGCTCGGGCGACCATATTTTCTAATATAGGAAATCGATTGTAGTATTCGAATTTTTTTTTTAATACTGACGTAATTAAAAAAAAGCAGGTTCGTACCTGGAGTTCGAACATAGACCCTAGAAATTTATCTTATATATAAAATTCTCGTGTCACAATGTTCGTTCCCGTACTCCTCAGAAACAGCTTGACCGATCCTCATGAAATTTTGTGAGCATATCGAGCAGGTCTGAGAATCGGCCAACATCTATTTTTGTTACCCCTAAATAATAAGGGTTGTCCACCCCTAATTTTTTTTATATTTTGGACATTTTTTTATTTTTAATTTTTAATGATTCAGCATCGAAAAATAATATTTTTTTTATGGCAAAACATCGTTTGCTGGGTCAGCTAGTAGTAGTATAATTTTAGAGAGACATCGCTCTTTGCCATTTATGGCGTATATTATCAAAGTATCGTTAAAATACATGCACAAAAATGTAGAAAAAAGGAAACGTAGCACGCATGGTCACTCCGATAAGCGTTGCTCGGGCGACCATATTTTCTAATTAGGAAATCGTGTGTAGAGTGCGGAATAAATCAGTTAGCAGGCGCTTCGCCACGTAGTGCGATGAAAGCGAAACGGAGGAATTGTTTTGATAAGCAGCACCACTAGTCTATAACCCGACATCAATATTTATTGTTTTTTTATAATGTGCACGATGTAATACTACGAAAAAATGTGAAAGCGCATCGGAACAATTGTTTAGATAAGCCATACCACTAGTTTTTGTGTGTGTTTTACTGGCTTTGTGGTTTATAGTTAGCTTAGTCTACATCCTGACATGAACTGGTTTGAATCTGTTAAAGATATAGATTTTAGAACAAAGAAAAATATTTTTTACCATCTACCCATACTTAATTAGGGTATGTTATCTTTAACTACAAGACCAGACCGAGCTTAATTCCGGATGTAGCAAATATTTTTTTGTAAAACAATTGATGATATAAATCACTTCTCAACTCATCCAGATCCCATCTAAACTCTTCCATGAGATATTATTTTATTTATGGTCCAATAAATTATTAAGGTGAATTATTCAGAGTGAGCGGAGTACTACTAGTTTCCTGCTCTACGGCTTACATGTTTTTGCAAGAACGCCTGTAATAAACCGCGAAATGTGACTACCAAATAAAACGGCATCATAAAAGCCCATTTCAATAAGAGGTAACGTGAGGGAGATGGCGCGAGGAAATTGTGACCTTTCCAATAAAATTCCGCGATGTATGAAATTCAGTGGAATCGCGTATAAAGTAAGCTTCATTACTTTCGAGAGGCGTCTATTTTTGAATATTCATCGCGAGAATGTTCGCAAACGCGGCAAACGGAGGGTTGTTCGCTCATACATTTGTTCCGTACTCCAAATCTATATCGGTCTTTTATACAGCTCTAACAAAGCAACTACACTAATTATTCACTAGCAGTTACAAAGGAATGTAACATTTTTTTAAGTGTCTTATGAATAAATAATACGTTTATTGAAACAGCAACATTAATATTGCGTAACTTATACATACCTAAATAGCTCAAATACTTATGTGTTATACGTATGTAAGAACTATTATATTCTGAGACATATGTAGCAGACACTTATAATGTTTTCAAACATCGTAAGTGTCTAGCCCTAGTAAAGTTTTATGAGATAAAAATAGAAATCTACGAGTACTCTTACGTTCTTTCATATCAAGACACGCCACTTTGATACATAATTAATATAAAATCGAAAATGTAATTGTTAAATATTATTCATCGTCATTCGATAGTTTAATAGTTTATTCCAAAACAAGACCCACAGCCGGCGCGATGATTCGTGTTGACTTTGCAAGTATTCCCCATGCGTCTAAGCAGGAAACGCGGACAAGTGATATATGGCCACCCTAGTATTGCCATCCCGTAAAATGATTCATGATTTACGACGCACGCATCGCGCTACGAAACATAGTTGTATGAAATGTATATGTAGAATGGTTTGTGTCCTACTTATGGCAATGATTGTGATGTATTTCTTTGATTTTTGTGGTACCATAAATGCCTGTAGTTAATCGTTAATTGGATTAAGGTTCCACCAAGAATTAGCCACAACTACGTAGGTTCTCCTGTATACTAATAATCTCGCCTAACATTTAAATACATGAATTGCCTTACGTAATAATTATAATCATTGATATGATACGCACATATCTTCACACTAAATCCCTAACGGGGTACGCAAAGAGTATTGAGTACCTACCAAACGGCACGGTTCTGTCATACTTGCCTAGCTTCTTCCACTTTCATAACTCTCCTCATACAAACACGCCGATTTCGGAGACTCTTGACACCTCCTTCACACAACACACGATTAATTTGATCATGAAATGTCAGTCTGGGTCTCCCTCAAAAATCTCGTACGCCATAGTCCTATCCTCCTAAAATTGTATCACACATTTTCATTTTGCGTTAATATCCCACAGAATAAGTACATTATCTCAGGATTCTCTTAATATAATCCTTGATACAACGGTACAAAGACTTCTTTCGCTTATAACAATAGATACAGGGTGCTTATCGACCAACTTTTTACATTATATTAGAAACGCTTGACCTACGGGGACCACTTGTTACGACACAAGAGCACTCGGCAGGTTTATCGATAAATCTATACGGGTTGGCTCAACTACTTTACTTAATAAGCGTCTTAATAATCATTTACTGGCAATATATGTATAATTAGAAATATAATTAGAAATATACTAATTTAAATCAAAACTGCGTTCAAACATGTCTATACCTTAATTTACGAAATGGAGGGATGGAATATTTAGGTAGGTACGCTAGAAGTCAATGCATCGGTTTTCAGTGTAGATGTCGCGTAGCATACAAGTGGAAACCTCATTCAAAAGGAAAGTCGATTAAAAATTAAGTCTTTGTTGATAATATCGCATTGTAGGAATCTAAACTTTTGCACCATTTCGCCAGGTTTTAAATTACTAAATCCCTAATTTAAATCACTGTTCAGGGTTCTAGGTCCGGAAATTTTACAGGATAGCCGACGACTTTCGTCTGATGCCTCTTTTTATAATTCACTTACCAAACGTACCATATCAATGTTAATTTAATCTGCCTTGTCAGTTTTCCGGTTAGTTAATCAGTGATGTCTTTAAAGCCAAGCAAAAAAATGCAATTCATCAATTGTCTTATCTTATTGCACTATTGTTATTAACGTCAATACTTACAAACGGAACAAACATAACGCAACACAACGTGAACTAATCCGATTCCGACGATCTGTTGCGAAGTAAGAAAAATAATATCTTAGTAGAAATTTCGCAGGAGACGGGTCAATATACGAAGGAGATAGTTTCAGTAATAACATTTGTCGCGGAATTCGCGGTGAGGTGGGTTGGTGAGGGGAGGAGGGGGGAGGGGGAGGGAACTGGAGGTCGGAATCAATCCACTCGCGTCAGGCCCGTTGTCACATGTCCAATCAACTGACACACTGTTCACTAGGGATCATCGAGCTCTGGGTCGACCGACACCGACGATCCACGAAACTATCTACAGTCACTAAAACTTGATAGAGTTTTCATTATTTAGTAAGTCGTAATAGATTTAGATACCAATGTGTTGTGGTTTGTCGGAGTTGAATGTTTTTGTCGTATATACGAGATTAAAGAGAAAAAAAGATCATTAGGATATTTTTTGTAATTAAAGGAGCAAAGTTACTTGCAATCCACCTATTGGTAGGTGGTAATTGCCGCCAACGGCATATAGGTATGATAAACCGAGGATAAAATTGCTAATTAGTCTTATTTGAAGCTAATAACAAGCAGTCACTAAGGACTAATATGGTCACCAATTGTACTTGAAACAGGCAATTGCAAAGTTGTAGGTTATTTTACTGGTGGTAATCTCTTTTTGATGAGTTCAATTATCTGAGGAATAACGCTATGCGCTGTTTACTATAATTTCGATGTGTTTTTTATCTTTTTGGGTTCATATTTTCGTAGCGTTAACATACGACATTAAAGAGAAAAAGCTTACATTCTTACAGATCATTTATCAATATATACAGTTTAGTACTTTTTCCTCCTCTGCTGATCAATTGATTTTCTTTTTCTTTTGTTCGGTAACTATTGAAGAGTTAAGAAAAATATTGGAAACATATTTATTAACATTCATATAACGTTTAAAGCGATGGTTATGGTATAAACTTTTTTAAAATTGGTGAGTTCTTATTGTACATAGAATGATCTTGGTATCATGATATGAATTAGCGTTACTGTCGATTGTTTTATATCAATATAATTAATTACGGTGGAGTGTGATGGAGAATATAATGTTTATATGGATAACATGCAACTGTTTCATTAATGAGTTGATACCAAATTACATATAAAGTAAGGACTTCTCTGCGTACAATTAACAAAAAATGCGAATATAAATTCCCAACGTTGACGTGATGAAATTATTGTTAATGACAAAATGAAAAGGTCTTTTCCGAGCAACCAGTATCGACGGGTCACAGGGATGGTCGACGTTGATAAGTTTCATAAATCATCACTGTTGAGTGTACTGATTAAGCTGATGAAAATACTTCGTGAAATTGATAAAAATACATTCGGATGCCGGGGTTAATATATTTTGCAAAATACCTGAGAGCTTTTTATTCATTATCGACTAGTGATTGTCAATATTATTACAGATGTTTTTTTTATTTCATGGGAAGTTTGAATGTCAACTAAGTTATGGTATTATAATAAAATTGTGTCATCTACTTTATAGTTAGCAATAAATATATATCTGATGTATTTTATTTTTGTTTCAGGTAAGCATGTTAAAAAATAAGGACTCCTTTGACGCATCTTACAAGTTACACACTACATACCGTAAGTCTACCGCAGATTTTAATTATTACAATCTCGTAATATGTGTAATATCATTATTATTCGAAAATTCGAAAATAACGTAATAAGATGTAACATGTGTGTACGTGTTAAGTCTTATTACGTTACTTAAGACGTAAAACTTAATATTGTCTTCACCGTCACAAATATGTGTCACTGGGGGAATTTATTTAAATATAAATTTTTGACTTTACTCAGAACAGGTAGTTATGATTGTGATTTAATGTTAAATTGAGTACAGCATTACCTATTTTGCTTGACTTTAAGAATGTTTAATCATTGCAGTATAATTTCTTATGAATGATTTATTTAAATCATAATACTCAGTAGACAGAAAAAACTAGTCTAAAAAAGTCTAAACATATTAGTAAGGAGGAAGAAGTGTGAAAAAAATACGAATTTATTTTACACAAGTTACTTGGACACCACCTTCTAATTTCGTAGCTTCATGGCATATATCATACTAGCTCATAGTAAACTTGCGTGGCCGTACACTCATCATTGTGTCCCAGTGCAGGCGACTGACCTCCGGGAAGCAATTAACTGTCGAAACTGACGTAGTGCGAATACAATACCAGAGGATAAAGCCACGTGTGTACCTTATTCACTTGCGATGCACAATAAGATTGTTTGTAGACTGTTAGGTTGTGTATTTTAGGGCAATGTTTAGTGCATTTCTGTTTAATTAAATATTGACTTCTATTAAATTGCTATGCTGTCCATCAATTTACATGTGGCCTGCACTTGAGACTATAGTCTAAGCTCGGGAGAAGTTCAGTACCCAGCTTTAGGTCAATAACGTGCTGTGATTGTGGTGATGATCCGAAAAATATACGGATAATTACTTTTTGTCCACTTTTTTCTTCAGGTCTACTTGAGCCTAAGAGAGCCACAAAAAGCCGATGAATAGGAACTCGTAATAAACAATCTCTTTAAGAACCTTCTCCTAACATCGTAGCTTTATGTGAATATCATACTAGCTCATAGTAAACTTGGGTGGCAGTACACTCATCATTGTATCCGAGTGCAGGCGACTGACCTCCGGGAAGCAATTAACTGTCGAAACTGACGTAGTGCGAATACAATACTGGAGGATATAGCCGCGTGTGTACCTTATACCGCAATACTCTATAAGACTGTTTGTAGATTGTTACATTGTTTATTTTAGAATATCAGTATTTACAATAACAAATAAACTAGTGTTTTATTACGTTTTCAATCAAACGTTTATTTAATACCTATGCTGGTCACTAATTGACACTTGGACAGCATAGTAGACCTAAACCCTGCTTATTGACAGAGGACCACCACCTGCCCACCAGGGGGTCAATAATAAATTGTGAATGTGATGATTATGCGCAAAATAAGACGATAATTTGATAAGTATTATAACAGTAAATTGTCCATATGATAAACGTAACACACGTAACAATTAATTAAGTTTAGAATAAAACAAACAACAACTCCCTGCCTACCCCGTTAATGATTTGGCGTGAAGATGTGTGTGTGTGTGTGTAAAACAAAATGATAAATAACGCAAAATTGTAGAAGTAAAGAATTGTTGTTTGTTCAGTATTGTCTCAAAAACACTGAAGCATAATAAAAGCTACGTTATGTGTCGCAAGCTTCATACTACGCCTCACAGAGCTCTGCGTGTACAGTCGCGTAAAGAAAGTAGGTATTCCCCGAGCGGCCGGCTGACCCCACAAACAATTAACTGTCCAATCTGATATAGTGTGGACGTAAACTAAGCTTTATTTTTATACGTTTCGTCTGTTTTTTTGTTGTAGATCTGTAACAATAATGTAGTATCGTCAAGACTAGCGTAGTGTAGTTGCGACCCAGATGTATTTATTTATGGACAGTTTTCTCGGTATGTCGCTAGGATGATAGTTAGATTGTTTATTTTAAAAGAACAAACAAGCTAATATTTTTTTTTACATTAGGTAAATGTTGTTCTTTCACCTATTTGAACTTGGCCAGTATAAAACATTATTAAAGGACCCGCGCCTAACAGTAAGTTAATAATCCGTTGTGAATATGATGAAGACGCATAAAATATACCGATAATTGATAAATATTTACAGAAAAACAAATAACTTTCTAAATATTTACAGCATGAAATTATTCATATTGTGAAATACGAACAAAGTAAGTAACGTATAACAAATAATTAACTTTAGATTAAAAATAATTGATATACAACGCAATGCTTGTACATGTACAGTCGCTTAGAGAAAGTAGTTATTCCCTATCCGGCCGGCTGACTCCATAAACAATTAACTGTCCAAACTGATATAGTGTGGACGTAAACTAAGCTTTATTTTTATACGTTTCTTCTGCTTTTGGTTCCTGTTGCTGTGTGTTGTGTTAGACCTGTACGACTAACAATGATGTAGTATGGTCAAGACGCTAAAGTAATGTAGTTACGTCCTAGATGTATTTATTTAACCACAGCATTTTTATCTTATAAAGGTAGGTGCTTATAATGAGCATGCAGTTCACCTGATGAAATGTGGTCACTGCCGCCCTTAGGCAAGGGTAACTAAGGCCAAATACCTGTGAATCGTATTTGGTGTTGACCACAAATACGATGCTTTCCCAGAAAACGTAAGATGTACGTAAACCGAGGACTATGAGTTTTCTCTTTGTGTCACTATCATGTATAGTGGAATTAAATTTTAGCACCTAGTTCTATTTTCTGTGTTCTATAACTGTTCATTCGCGTATACATATATGTACATATACGCACGAGCACGTGCACGAGCAGTGAGCACGGTGTATTTATTCCCGGGCGCGGTCAACTGACCCGGCAAACAATTAACTATCCACATTGACGTAGCACTAGTACAACACTGCGATAGTGCAGTTACGACCATACTGAACTATATTTAAGTTTTTTAATTACGAAGAGTCATTCATACCCATCATGACGAATTATAAAGATTTTTTATACTTCATTGTCTTAATTACATGTTAATTCATTGTATGAAGCTCGGAAACTTATACGTCTGAGTTGTAAGCATAGATGTATGTAAGCGCACATGAGTGAACATAGTGGGCTTATTCCACGGCGCGGCCAACTGACCCGGAATACAATTAACTTTGCACATTGACGTGGTGTAGTTAAGACACTAAACATTTTCGTTTTGTTACATACTTTTCTGATTTATTAATTTATAGTATTGTATTGTCTTAATTAAATTGTCGTGTTAGCGTCTTTTGTACACTGAACAACTCTTAACGATAAAGAGGTTAAATAAGGAATGTTCGGTTGTATTTGAATATTTTTATTACCTTCGTATTTACTGCGGTAGCTTAGTGACTACGAATGTTAATGTATATCTGTGTGTATATCTATTATAATACATATAACTGGATTATGGATAAGATTATTTTTAAACGAGAAGACTGTTGTGTATTGTTGGTATTTCTATATACAACCTAATTTTTGTATGCAACAAATTAATATACTTTAGAATTGTTTCCATAATGTAGACTGAAAGTTGGCATTAATTTTATTGAGATCATTATCTTTAACAGTTATAAGTATTGTGTAACTTATGATTTTAAACTAATTTCATCGCGGAGTTTGCACATTTTTAATTTTATTATGTGTAACGCGTACCTACTCACGAAAAGCGGTGTTTTGGATGCCGATATTTCGACCCAGTTGCATGGATCATGGTCACGGCGAGACTGCTGAGAAAAATATCAACATCCAAAAAACCGCTTATCGTGAGTACCCGTTACATAATAAAATTAAAATATATTGTGTAACTGTTGGATATCCGCATGAAAATGACATAATAAAATATCAAAACATACATATTCAGTCTTAGTCACTTACAAGGATAGTTTCGTAGCTCCACGTTTAATAAAGCTGATGTAGCTCACGGCTTAGCCTTTGCTACGAGAGTGTACTCCTCTGCGCGGCTGACTGACCGGCAAACAATTAACTGTCCAAACTGACGTAGTGTCGACACAATTTATTGTACGGTTATTTTCGGATGAGAAGACTAATAATGTGTTTTTTAACTTTATAAAGTTTGTATTACTATTCTTTATGCTACATTTAATATTGTTTTGTCAAGTAAAACATTTAAAACTTAATACTGATGTTGATAATTTGAATGAATGGTGAAATCAGAATGCTCACAAAATCTTTCACAAATCTCTTGTGTCCTTCCTTTATATGAATACGATTTCTTGAAAAAGTTTTCTAAAATAACATACATAGTGATCACAAATCTACAAATTGAAAATTGTATTTTAAGTCTTCGGTAAATCATTCGGATTAAAGGCTTATTGAAAGAACCGATAGGTTTATTAAAAGTCGAGGATAAAATTTTGCACCTGCACAACGTTTGGATAGCGACAGAATTTGCCCCGAGGCATTCGACCGTCCTCTGAGCCTGAAACAACTCCCGTTTGAAAGGTGAAAGGAAAAAAACAATCGAACCTATTCCCTCTACTCACTTTTGTTTAATTTCGACACGATCCTATCTAGCTACTGCTCGGCGATTCTGAATTAACGTTGTCTAACTTGTGTTACAGGTAGATGTACCTATATTACTAATTTGTTTAAGGTTTTCTTTTGCATTTCTATTGATTTTATATCTTCATGATTAAGGTCAACAGTCGATACAATAGGATCTGCGTATCCACCAAAATCATGCGAGATGGTAAGAGGTGGTGAGCGTGGAAAAGTCCACCAATAGTATTGTAGCAATAAAATAATCCTATTGGTGGATTTATTTCTTGCTTACCGTCTCGCCATCGAACTTATCTCTGTCGATTTCACATCTTTAGTTTGGTATAAGATGACTGTTCCAGTAATGGCTGCTAAACATATAGAACATACACATACTTTGACCGTGTTCATCACCCAGGATAAACTATTAGCTCTTGGCGAGTCAATGGCTGTTACGTAATAAATCTGTCAGTGAAGCGAATGACAGCTCATATCCGGGGAGAGCGGGCTACCGCTGTGCTCGTCGATTTTATAAGGCGACGCTCTGTATTTTGAGGTGAATATGGGAATAGTTACAATTTTCCGATTATTTTTGTAACAATTGTTTGACATTTCAATCTGTTTTATTGTGTGGTTTATATATTTTAAGTATAGACTAAATAGATGGAAAACATTAATTTGAAACCTATTCGTCTCACCTTACAAATATAACTTGACCAGTGCTGGACATTATGATCTAAATCTTTTTCACTTTAAGAGACCCGTGCCTAAAATGGGACAATATGGGACAATTGTGATAATGATGCTGAAATTTGCCGGTGTGTCATGAAGACATAGGGAATTGCTGAACACACAGTCAATAAAAATAATATAGTATACGTTATGATTTTTCATGTAGTATACGTTATGATATTATTTTGATTTAATGAGAAAAATAACAATGAATTGTTAGGTAAACTAATAATGGATTACATCCTGAGCCATTAAAGGCGGGCTGTTAGTCGGTAAGTACATTAATATTATGTAGTCCCCGTATATCACTAGGTCTAAGATTCTATATTAACATCAAGCACGTTTACGTTGTGTTAAGACTGCCTCTCTACTACGGCTAATACGACATAAATAAATAAATAGCAAGTTCATCCGTTCCCTGTGATGGTAAGTGGTCATTGCTGTCAATATTTATAAATGACAGCAGCCACGAATCCTTTGCTATTAACTTTGGGTTCGTGTCACAAGAAATGTCACAAACACTTATCAAGTATATTGTGTATCCATTTCTTACTTCAATTCCGACGAAACTAATTGTTCTAAAGTTGAGTGTACCCGGGGAAACCCTATTACCGGGAACACAAATCTGTCACTCAAGTGAATGACAGGTTACGCCCGGTGACAGCGGTCAGTTGGCGCTATTGATTCTATACCCAATTATTTGTATGATTTTCAATTTAATCCTTAAGGGTAATGGTTTTAGCGTAAATAATAAGCTAGGGAGGATCCTTGTCAAGTAATGGTATGTGGTCATTGCTGTCAGTAATTTTAACTGACAGCTGGTAGGAACCCTTTCATATTTACTTTGGGTTCGTGTCACTTAATATCAGGTAGGTTGTATATCCATTTGTTACTTCAATTCCGTAAAGGGCACTAAACTAATTGTTTGAAAGTTGAGTGTACGTCCGGGGAAACCCTATTACCGGGAACACAAATCTGTCACTCAGGCGAATGACAGGTTACGTCCGGGGACAGCGGTCAGTTGGCGTCATTGATTCTATTAGCCCCAGTCGATATGAGTAAGGGCGAAATATCGAAATTTCGGAGTAAACAATTTTTCGGCTTTTGTACAACAAAGAAGTATATAAATGTTTAAAAACGTTTTATTATTTAATGATTTAATACCTGTGCACTTACAATCTACATATTGGTTATGGACAATACAGGGATGAGTACAGACATATAGACCTAGAATACATTTCCAA
Organism: Polygonus leo; assembly: GCA_018250455.1. Taxonomy (NCBI): domain Eukaryota; kingdom Metazoa; phylum Arthropoda; class Insecta; order Lepidoptera; family Hesperiidae; genus Polygonus; species Polygonus leo. Next base: position 13,658 of record DWNR01001122.1, read on the forward strand.
AGGCCGTTATAATGGCCACAGATATATAAAGGTAGATAATACACATCGGACGTGACAGAAAGTTGCACTTAAGATTATAGCTAGCCAAACAGGAATGTACAGTTTATATTTTTGTTCTAGATCTGGGTGTGTCTGTGTTCTTATTTGTGTTGTAATAGAACCTACGACCTTTGGGGGAAGAAAAGGGAAAGGAAGGAGTTTTGAAACATAAAAACGTTCTTAGTATTGTACCTACGACAAAATCTTTTCTTGTTTCAACCCGCGATAGCTATATAACTAGCTTGAATGTTGTATAAAACACGTCATTAGGTATGGCAATGCGACACTCTGATAAGATTCCTAACAAGCTACAATACATTTACAAGTTAACAAGGCGCTCACGATAAATTTCACCTTGTTGCTATAATACCGTCGACTCGCTTCAGAGGGTCTATTCTGTATATGCGTTAACGAAGTTCCAGATCCATCCGATGGGAAATTTATAAAGGTTAAATTCAATTCTTTAGATTCTCTTACATTCATTTGGAATATACTTAGCTGCCAAAAGAATAAATTCAAAACTTCAGACGAAAACAAAGATTCAGAGGAAACCATGCTGACAGAATAGATCCCCAGATAGGAAAAATACTGCTAAAACGAAACAACGCAAAAATGTATTTCGGTTCGGTACGACAAGCCGCTTGTAAATAGGAGTTTTATTATAAATCTCTACCCACTTTCAACTTTAATGCTTATTCAAACTGCCTTTTAGCCGCGAACTGAAAACTGTAATTTCAGAGATTTCCTTTTTACTTTACTCTTAATTAATTAAAAACGTTTATTGAGGTACAAATAATGTTTCGTAACGACTTTAAAGTGTTCGTTATTAATATACAATGAATAGGAATTATGTACTTGTGAATCTATTATTCGCTTGTTATTTCTTAAATACGTTGAATTTAATATTCAAAAGAGAATTATAAAAACAAAAGTCTCTAAAATAACAAAGTATTGTGGCGTATTTGTAACAATTTGATATATATTTCAAATTTCATTCGAAAATCCACGGACCCATTCGTATTTTCCTGAATACTGTCATAAACATATGTTATTGGTCCTTAGGTGAAACGTTATCGCATGCATTTAATATTAAATTAATATTAAAATCAATTGCGTTTAAATAAACCGTTTCTTTACAAAATACATAGAATTTATTTTCAGTCCTAGTTCCGATTTTCCGTGTACTTTAAATAGAGAATTGCCGTTTGTACGGACTGAAGTTATTCTGAATATTTGCTCGTTTTCCTCGGCTCTCTAATGTATAGTGTCTTTACGGAATTGAAAGTAATCCCATTGGAATTATTCTAAGGCTCTATTACAATTTAGTATATTTCTGAAGAAATATATTTTCATTCACTATTATAATTTGGAGTTGTCCTAATTTATTTAAGAAGTTTTTAACTTATTTATGTAGCTTATTGGTTGTTTGTAAGCTATTTTCTTAGTTATTTATATAACGCTGGAATAAATATAATTCGTTTTTAGTGTCTTATTTTTAATGTAGGTTATAAAAGATCATGCTAATACTAAAAAAAACACTAAATTTTACTTCTATGTTTCTAATGCAGATCTTCAGTATCAATTCTGATATCTGTGGTACCTTTGAACAGCTAACGAAAGCTGGATTGTTATTAAAATGCTTAATTTAATATCAACTCCATGAAGCGATAAAACGAGTCAAACAGCTAGTACCTTCTATAAATTGTATTGTATACTTACAATGGCGTGAAACACGCAACTCTATCTCGATCACGAAAGCGACAATTTCCAACCAATTCCAAGATTTAGACTATTTTTTTCAGTAATAAAACAGCATGCTATTTAGGGCAGCTGTAATTGAACGAATCACGAAACGTACACAACCCTATAATAATAAGTAGAAAAGTAGGTACTTTGCTTAATAATATTGTTACTGTTTAGCTCGTTTATATAAAATGCCCGCTACTGTAGCATAATTTTAAATTGAAATTAAGTTAATACTAAAGAGAACTACTCAATTTTTAACGTACTCTTTGCTTCCAGAAACATCGTAGAGAGCTCTCAGAACATTCGTTACCTTAAAATTTATAATTCATTTAGAAGCACCCCCAATACCTGAACGTACATTTTTCCCCGCCTTGAAAATATGAATATTATTCGAAACTCTCACCTGTACCTAAATATAATGTAGGTAGATACAAGCTATTATATTCCGTGCACCAAAGACGAAGGCACCGAATTATTCACGTAAAGCGCGTTTCGCCGAAGCTATTTCTTTATTACATCCATTCTGCTCGCTTTCAAGCCTTATTTCACATGTTTTTATTGTTCTCTAAGCTTTCCGGGGCATAAACAGAAATAATCCAAAGCTTTGGTCGGTACCTTTTTTTTTATTGTGTAAAGGTAGCAAACGAGCATGCAGTCCACCTGATGGTAAGTGGCTACTGCCGCCCATGGACA